>JAJOZX010001229.1:417500-437500 GCA_023014485.1 Bathynomus jamesi | reverse complement strand
GTATCGTATCCACATAAGAATCGTGTAAATTTACCTTATTTCAAATTAAATTTGTACAATAATATTTTTAGGGGACACCCTGTATTTCATGTGATTATTAATGTAATTATGAAAATACTCACCATATTAGGATAAATAATTTTCCGCTTATTATAAACATAAAAAGTTTTGAAGTAAATATGACGAAAAATGAGGAGAAACATGATCCCTGTTTTTTTTTTTAAGCTATTTATTTATTAAACTTTTACCTCAATGTACATATAAATACATAAATTCATAAGATTATAGGTTGAAAAAAGTCTTGTCTCACAGTGCTATTAAAAATCTCCTGAAAAAGTAGAAAACTTATATCTATCGTTGAAAGTATTTGAAAGTCGAAAATATCTTAATGGTCGCGGTCATTTAGAAATGGAACTTAATTTGAGGTTCAGGATACTTATATCCGCCTTTTTCACATGGCACATCGACGGTTTTGGTTACAGTTACTTGACGCTGGACATATTCGGTTGTGTAAACAACTTGATCGCGAACTTTTGTGGTGACTACGTCTTTTGTTACAACTGTATCTTTTCCTGGGACACGCACAGTAGATGTCTCATATTCTGTGTTAGTACGCAGAACCGGGATTCCTGGCTGAACCTCAGTTACATATTTTGTTTGATAGTGAGTTGTAGGAACCACCCTCGTTCTGTATTCAGTTCGAACAACTTCACGAGGGACAGTCACCGTCACCAATACTTCTCGTGGTACATACTGAGTGTGAATCTTTGTCTGGGTCCTGTACTGAGTCCGTGTAACGTACTGAGTACGAGTAACGTACACATTTTGATACTTAGTATTTACAACAGTTGTAGGAATGACTCTCGTAGATTGTACGTATCTAGTACTGATGACTGGTGGACTTGGGACAGTTGTTTTTTATAAGATTTTGAATAAGAGTAGTTGTTTTGTAAATGGTTTGTGGGGGTTGTTGTTTCGTAACTACTGAAGTTACAACTGAGGTTACATAATTAGTTTTGACTACGTCTCGTCCTGGTACTTTCACGACTTTGGTTTCTTGGATTGGAATAGTCCGATATTGAACTTCATCTCTATAACGAGTTATATAGCGGGTGTTTTTACTTCAACTGGAATAACTTTCGTTTGAACGTTCTCTCTAGTGACGTAGGTAACTTGAGGGACAATCCTTGTAGAAGTTACGTACCGGGTTTGAACAACCGGTCTACCTGTTTTTGTTCGTGTAACTACTTTCTGACGAACAACCTCTGTTTGTTTTTGAACATAACTCGTTTGATATTTAACGACAGTTTCATATCGAGTCCGGTAGATAGTAGTAGGAACAACTTGTTGCCTGTATATGGTTGTTGTCGTATACCGTGTGTCCACTTGGTATTTTGTGGTTGTAATAACATCCCGAATGTAAGTAGTATATGGAACGACAGAAGTTACGTCTGAACATATGAAAGACTTTGTAGGAGGAAGGTAACCACCCAAACCATACTGAGGCTCAGCAGATACAAAACTGACGGCAAGGAGGAGAGCTGAGGCCAGACCCCACATTCTGAAACGAGAAAGGCCTAGATGAGAAAGCAGCGGTGATTGGATTCCGCGTCTCATGTGCTCATGTGGGAATAAAGTCCAATCACGCGCCACATCATCTTTGACATTTCTCGCTCAGTTGAGGGCTGACCCGAGAGGACTTTATTGCCCAGATGAGCGCAAATTCATCAAAGCACAAAACAATAATAATAAGTAATATTTGGGTTGTTCACAACGGCAAAGTCATGTTACGGAGGGGACCCACAGCTTTACTTGGGATTCGAATCACCTAGGAGTAGCTACATCATCTGAACGCAGAGGACGGTCACCCATTGAACTACTAAACAGACCTAACGTCGCTTAACCTCGCTGATCTAACGGGAAGAGGTGTACCTCTACGAAACAGAAATTAATGGGACCACCCCACTTTGGTTTACCTTGGTTATGCTTTCGCCCGAATTGTTCATTCTAATGAAAATCAAGCTTGTCACACCACCTTAAACCTACAGTTTAACGTGGAATTCGAACCACGACCCACCACGGTCGGTCAGAAATTACAAAATCCTCGCCCGGACTCGGTCTCACGACCTCCCGATCAGCAGCCCAGCGTCTCAACCACTAGGCTACCCAGGGTACCCATTTATCTACCAACCAATTTTAATTGTGTGGAAGGATGAACAGCTGGGTTTGCTGCGCGCCACTTGCCGTCACCGGGTTTCGAACCCGGGACCAGTGGATTCGTAGTCAGCGATACTAATCACTACACCACCCAGGGGCCACCGTAATCAAAGTCTCTTTCAGTGATAACAGTTGTACAGTACTATAATTATGCTTAATATGATGATATTAATGAAGATTATGGCATTAATAATAATAATAATAATAATAATAATAATAATAATAATAATAATTATTATAATAATTTACATCCACATCTGAAGGATCGAGTTAAGCATGTTTCATGAAGTAACAAATCTAGTAATTTATTAAAGATAAAAGAGGTGTCTAATTCTTTGAAATCACATCACACACACACACACACACACACACATAAGTGTGCGTGTGTATGTGTGTGTGTGTGTGTGAATTTTATCGTCGTGTGAATGAGTCAGTAAGAAAATAAGAGGGAGGTTGACGCGTAACTGAACGAGAATTGTCGCAATGTAGTTCAATTTCAAATTTAAAAATGGGTTTGGCTCGCTGCATCAGAGATGAGAGAGCGTCTCAGGACAAGGTGGGAGCGGATAAATGAGCTACACTTGCCCTTATCAAATCTAGTTACTTTCCCTTTCGAACGTCAGCGTTGTATGACCTTACGACTAAAACAATTAATTTTCTCATACAGGATTTGGGCTAAGAATTTTAGTGGAAGTTGAATTTAATTTAAATTAGCTCTGACGACGATTTGGTAATTCCTTTCACACTATTATTTCAATCCAAAATTATATGAACTTTATATATATTATATAATAATATATATATATTATATATATAAAACATTTTTTCCTTATTTTAATCGTATGAATACACAAATTACAAGTCATGACAGAATAATCTGGTTTTTTTTTATGCAAAGAAAATACATTTAATACTTAATTTTACTGAAGAAATGTACACGCTACACACACACACACTGTATATATATATATATATATATATATATATTATATATATATATATAATATATATATATAAATATAAATGGGGTTGTATATGGTAATGTAAGATGAATATATGATATTATAAAGAGAAACATTTATTTTAATAAACTATTCACGTTTCAGAAGGAATAGGTCGGTCCTTCTCAACATTCATGACAGAAGATGTCACACTTTCACTACGTTTACACCTATACCACACGCAAAAGGAGGTATTATTTTTGGAACATCGTCATATTGTCCACAAACGAATATAATATGACGGCAATTCCAAAATTAAATATTTTTAAAAAGTAACGATTTTACTAAAACAAGACATTTTTCTGAGTGACAAGTCTTATGTCCTAATTCCCGTTCTTTCTTAAAATATTTGACCTCCTTTACACTGGATTTTATCACACACACACACACATACAGTATATATATATATATATATACAGAGAGACAGAGAGAGAGAGAGAGAGAGAGAGATGATTACGTTAATAATTGCTATATTATAGAGATAAAGAAAGAGATAAAGAACGTTCGCTGAAGGTTTCATATCGCAATCATAATAATGAGAAGACTATGAATAGCCTAATCTTGAAAAGGTTGATAACTACTTTCGGCCTCATTGAAATCCCTGAATTTTAATTTTTATTGTTATTTTTTGCTATTAATTATATTATTATTATTATTAATTTTTACATTTCTTTATACTTTTACTTTCGGTTTAGGAAATATTTTTTTTTCTTTTAATGTTTTACAAATGTAGAAAAGTCTTCGAGTGTGTAAAATTTTTTACATTTGAAGGTGGTGCAATTAATTTTAGGGTAAAAAAAAAATATATATATATATATATACACAATTCAGGGGAATTTTCTTGTTTACTTTAAAGTTTTATAGCCTTTATTCCTGCATTTTCAACCACGACAAGAATGCCAACAAACTGCTCATATATATATATATATATATATATATATATGCAGTAAAATCACAGAATAACACGTGATCTTATTAATAAGCAAACAACCACAGGGAAAAGGAAAAAGAAACACGAAATCCGAGCGCTTTCGTGATATATTCACATCTTCCCTGAAAGCGCTCGGATTTCTTTTTTTTTCCTTTTCCCTGTGGTTGTTTGCTTATATATATATATATATATTTTATTTTTTTATTTTTATTTTTTTTTCTGACACCCAACAGTGCCAAAATTGGAAGAAAATTTTATTTTTATATGAAAAAATAAAAGTAATATTTTGGTAGTGCAAATTTATATCGTTGTTTTCGTATTTCAAATCTTTAAGTAAAAGTTCAGATACAAAAATGGTTTACGAATCTAAGTAACAAAAATTTCAAATAATTTCTTCCAATTTGACGTGACAAAAACTGCTATTAAGCTCGGGACACTTGAACACCTCAACACCCGAACACCTGTCGATTGAAAAGCATACGCAAAACGATTGTAGAATTCCTTACAATGGATTTATTTTGTTAAATAAAATAACGTTCGTGGAGAGTTGATTCAAGTGGATGATGTACGCACTTGGTTCAATTGTCAACACTGCTAACTTTTATCAGTTTCTTTCACTGAAATTAGGTGTTTAAAAGTAACATGAAAGGAATTCGTATTTTGGTTTTTAGTCGTCAAAGCACTACGATGGAAAAGAAGTATATATATATATATATATTTTTTTTTTGTGATAAATTTTCATTCATTCGTTGACACTCACTTAGAACATAATTCCCAGTATATATATGTATATATATATATATATATATATTAAATAAGTTAGCGTATTCCTTTAATTTTTGTAATATTTATATACGTACCTTAAAAAGAACTATAGAGCTGAGAAGGTCGTATTTGATCGGTGATGCTTCACCGACTGCAGCTAGAAAGTGACTGTTGTTTGATCCCGATTCATTGCAGCTTTTATACTCTCAGAAATTGGGGAAGACCAAGGTAGTGAACCTCCCTTGCTTATTTGTGTGTTTGTTTGTTTTTTCTTCGTCTTCTTCTTCTTTTCTTTCCTCTTGTTCGTGTTTCTGTTTATTCTTATTTCTTCTACTGCCCTTTCCGGCAGGAACAGCTCGTTTAGTTTAGAGAATTCTTGACGAATAGAAGAAGATAGAGCCGAAAGAAAGGGTCAGTTTCAAATAGGCCTATAGTGTCGTCCAGGTTTAGTTCATGTATTTGTTTTTTATTTCAGCATATCTCCTTTATTATTATTATTATTATTAGCAGTAGCAGTAGTAGTAGTAGTAGTAGGAGTAGTAGTAGTAGGAGTAGTAGTAGTAGTAGCAGTAGTATTTTACTATAAAACTTCTAATTAAAACGTCTTAACTGTTGTTGCGTAATGCATTGTAAGATAAGTCACAATGAGAATTAATTATTTATCATATAGCGTTAGCAGATAAAAAATTAATTGAAATACCTTATCTAATGATATATATAACGTAAGATAAATAATCATACATCTGGCAAATGAAAAGGTCAAGTCGGGAAAGTCAGTGCAACCAATAACAATTAAGAAATGAAAAGACCACGCCCATTTTAATCATTCATTACGTACTGTGTTTGTTGTTGTAAATAAGACAATTTGAACGCAAAAATTGAGTTAAAAAATAGAACACGATTTAGCAAACGATATATGATGGTAATGATTCAATATTTATGAAAATAAAAGTTAACATTTATCTGAAGGTTCTTATAAAAATTTGTCAAATGTTAGAGGAAATACCCAAAGATGCTAAAAGATGCCCCAATGCCCTGCTCTGAACAATAAACCCGTTTTAGGGTATATTATAATTTCATGTATTCATTTTTATATTATCTCTGAATGATGATACTAAATATATATATATATATATATGTGTAAAGAAAACACTTGTTTAGAAGAGTATCCGCACAAGAAGAGGAGAGAAAACGAGGCACCTCCCAGGAATCGAACCCGGGATCATCCAATTGCCGGTCGGATATGATAACTACTACACCAAGGTCCTCCATTAGTCAGAACTCGAAATTTTCCTACGTACGAGCGGAATCGAATGCCCTGAGGGGGCACCTTCTCATGCCGTACATATATACATACACATTTTAACTGCAAACAACACACAGTATAATTAATGTAAAGAACGACGGACGCTTGTTGAAAAGAGAGTCCTCTTCTTGTGCGGACACTCTTCCAAACAAGCGTCGTTCTTTACATTAATTATACTGTGTGTTGTTTGCAGTTAAAATGTGTATATATATACACACACCGACGGTCAGAATTATGGTGTCACTAGAAAAATGTGCCATAGCTTAAAAGCCTTGCTTCCAAAACCAATACAGTTTTTACGTAATGCAATAGACCTATGTATGAAGTTGAATTGATCTTGTATTTAATCCTACACTTATAATATTTATGAATTTTGATTAACTTTGATGCGGGTATTGCATTTACTTAGATATTCTTATATATTCCCCCCATCCCCCCCCCCCCAAAAAAAAAATCTTTCAGCTTTTTAGGCATATTTTACAAAGATTAGTTACCTAAAATTGTTTAAAGAACTGAGAACTAAGCGTGAAGTATGTTTTCCCATTGAAACTACCCAACATTTATGAAGCAACGCCTTTTCTATTATCGAAATTAATAATGACCCCCACAAAAGAAATTCGTATGAAGAAACAAAATGAAATAATGTGTTTCTTTATCGAGATATTGCAAGCAATATTGTAGTAGTAGTAGTAGTAAGTAGTAGTAGTAGTAGTAGTAGTAGTAAAGAGCAAAAATTTAACGTAATGTAATTTTCGTCAAAATGTGCGTCCCGACAAACACTGTTATTCTTAATTTTTATTTACGGAACTAAACCTAATTAATATCACCGTAGTTTTATTTTCCCCCTTTGGAACGCCATAAATCCCAACGAAAGTGTATATATATATATATATATATATATATATATATATATATATGATGCAAACCCACAAGGAAAAAGAAAAATGATTCCAAGGTCTTTCGTGTATTCAGAAGTACACATCATCAGGGAATGAGGTGTACTTCTGAATATACGAAAGACCTTCGAACAATTTTTTTTCCCTTATGGGTTTGCATCATTCATTCATTTCACGTGTTTAATTGTGAAACTCATTATATACACAGGATTTCCCAAAAAAACTATATACTCTTTACTCTTTATAGCATCATATATTTTATAATTTAAAAAAACCCAAACAATATATTGTTATAGCAATTGCCAATGAAAGGTAAATTAGTAATCTAAGTGATCAAAATGTTATAGCGAGTTGTTTGCATATACAATTTAATTAACTGCGCCAAGTGCTCAAAATGTTCTCCGGCGGCATTTTGAACATTTTGAGCACTTGGCGTAGTTAACTAAATTTTATATGCAAACAACTCGCTATAACATTTTGATCACTTAGATTACTAATTTACCTTTCATTGGCAATTGCTATAACAATATATCGTTTGGGTTTTTTTTAAATTCTAAAATATATGATGCTATAAAGAGTATATAGTTTTTTTTGGGACACCCATATATATAATAATATATATATATATATATATATATATATATATATAATATATATACAGAGAGAGGGAGAGAGTTGGCAAGTATAAATCGACATCACGATAATTGTCCTCAACAACGAATGGCAAAGCTTATTGATGGAATGCCAGAACGTGTGCCAGCTTCACATGGAAAGGGGAAAGCAACACGATTCTAAATATATTCATTCAAATCTATTATTTATTGATTTTTATTGTCAAATGAAAACTATGGAAAAACCAAAGGTGTATATTTACTTCTGTCAACCCTCTGTGTGTGTATATATATATATATATGAAAATTATTTCACGAAAGTAACACGTGAAAAATATTTATGATGAATAAAACCACGAAGGAAAGGAAACACAAAATTAGACGAAAGCGCTTGAGCACCATTTTGTGTTTCCTTTCCTTCGTGGTTTTATTCATAATATATATATATATATATATATATATATAATATATATATATATATATATATATACACAGGGTGTTTCATAACATGTGGGACGCACTTTCAGGATGGATTCAGGAGCTGAAAACAATGAAAAAAGTATATTTATAAACATATGTCCGAAATTGCTTTGTTTCGGAGTTGCAGTTCGTTTTGTGTTCCAGCAATTCTTTTCGCAAACTGTTTACAAACACTGCTTGTCGACAATGTTTATGAGTGTGTACGAGACTTATTTCATGTATGGCCTTGTCGATTTTAGTGTTTCGTACACTCTATGACATGTTTCAATATCGTTGAGTGTAGAGCCATCAGTCAGTCAGAGGTACATCGCGATGTTTCACTGTTCGTATTCGTAACTTCTTATTTGAAGTGAGAATGAAAGCTTACTCAAACAGAGAAGTGACAGACATGCATCTCATATATGGATTTGCCGAGTGTAATGCGGCCGCAGCAAGACGTCTGTATGCGGAAAGGTTTCCGAATTACTGTCTGCCAGATAAGAAGACCTTTCAGAGAATAGACGAGCGTCTTGGTAATACAGGATCATTCAACAAGCGAGTTTCAGATGGTGGTAGACCAATCAGCGCCAGAACTGTTGAGTTGGAGGAACGAGTCCTGAATTGCGTGGAGGAACATCCTGGTGTCAGTACCCGAAGGATAGCAGCAGCAGAGGGTGTAAGATACACAACTGTGTGGAGAATTTTATGGGAACAACAGCTTTACCCATATCACATTCAGAGAGTGCAAGGCCTTACTGAAGTTGATTTCCCACCACGAGAGGCTTTTTGTACTTGGTTCCTTCAACAGCGTGCTCGCGATCCTCTTTTTCTATCCTCCGTGTTGTTTTCTGATGAGGCTGCCTTCACAAGAAATGGCGTGATCAATTTTCACAACACTCATCACTGGGCCGAAGAGAATCCGCATGCCATCATCCAGTCAAGGCACCAACAACAATTAAGTATCAATGTATGGGCAGGACTTATTGCCGACAACTTAATCGGTCCTTTTGTTTTGCTTGGAAGATTAACAGGAGAATCCTATTCCAATTTTTTAAGGAATGATTTAAGCGATTTACTAGATGAAGTTCCTCTTGGTGTCCGACGTCGTATGTGGTTTATGCATGACGGCGCTCTGCCTCATTTTAGTCGAGTAGCCAGAGACTATTTGGATGACCATTTACCTGATAAATGGATAGGCCATGGAGGACCCATTGCGTGGCCTGCTCTCTCCCCGGACCTGAATCCACTCGATTTTTACCTGTGGGGTCATTTGAAATCCATCATTTACGTGACACCCATTGACAACGTTGAAATGCTTCGCCAACGTGTAGAACAAGGATGCCAGAAAATCCGAGCAATACCTGGAATGTTTGAATACGTCTATGATGAGGCGTGTTCAGGTGTGTATTCAAGCGCAAGGCTGTTATTCTGAGCACTTCCTTTAAAGGTAAGGCGGATACTTGCTGGAACACATAACGGGCTCTAATTCGGAAACAAAGCGATTTCGGGCATATGTTTATATGAACTTTTTTCATTGTTTTCAGGTCCTGAATCCATCCTGGGTCGGGCTAAAATCATGAAAAAGAAAAACTATGGTATTTGTCATTTACCATTACTTATTCGGACTATAGTGGATTTAATTTTCCCAGAGAAGAGTTCCTTGTTCCATGCACGGTCTGTGTTTAACATATATATATATATATATATATGGGATTGAACTCAGAATGGTCCCATGAGGTTTTTTCATGATACACACAGACCGTGCATGGAACAAGGAACTTCTGGGAAAATTAAATCCACTACTGTCCGAATAAGTAATGGTAAATGACAAACACTATATTTTTTTCTTTTTCATGATGTTAGCCCGACGTGGGCAACGGGTCACTCGCAAAGAGGCCCGGCTAACATATGAAAAAGAAAAACTATACTGTTTGTCATTTACCATTACTTATTCGGACAAGAGTGGATTTAATTTTCCCAGAAGAGTTCCTTGTTCCATGCACGGTCTGTGTGTATCATATATATATATATATATATACACAATTTTTTTTTCTTGAAAGAAAGGTTTTGGAACTCTGCTAGAAATTTCCTTCAACCTTTGCCAGTTGTTAATCCATCCCACCCCCGTGATCATCCCGATCCAAAAAACGCCTCCTTCCTTTTCAAAAATAATAAAAATAAAATAAGATAAAATTTAGGTAGTAAAAATAAAAACATCAAATTTCCTTCTACATAGTGGAAATACAGGGTGCTCCAAAAAAAAATATTACCATTTATATGGCGCTAATACGTCATTGCTTACCATTTTTGGTTTGTGTATTTTTTTTTGTTTGTGTTAAATATTTGTGTGTTTATTTGCTTGGTTTTTAATAATAATGTCGTTTTTTTTTCAGGGATTGTATGAGTGATTAATGAGTGAATCCCATTCAATAGAAATGGTTACAAGATTTACATTAGAGGAACGCAGATTCCTGCGAAGGGGTCCTGAAAATATAACAAACGGCCACAAGTCACACGGTCGTAAAGGAAGTAAAAATCGTCTATCTCTCTCGAAAATCAAGAAAATCTCGTGAAAGAATTCAAGGGGTACAAAAGAAGAAAAAGTTTGAGAACCGCTACTTCCTTGTAAGTTGGAAGTAATGACATATTATCGCCATATAAGTGGTAAAAATTTTTGAAGCACCCTATATATATATATATATATATTATATATATATATATATATTATATATAATATATATATATATATATAATATATATATATATATAAATTAAACCGGTTTAATTTTATAAAAAAAGTAATGATATTTATTATACAATATGTTAATCTTACCATATATCATAGTTCCTACCTCACGAGAGATTTCACACAAATTATATTTTTATCAGAAATATTCTGTAATCACGTTTTCCTTCTTTTCTTTTGGTATTTGTTGCTGAATGGTCACCAGTGGTTGTGGCAAGGTTGGGGTGGAGGGGATAAGACGACTATTCGGGTAAACATTAAAGCGGATACTTAGTAGGTGTCAACAGACAAGATTTTGTCGGTATGATTATTTTATTAAAGTAATTTCGGTGAATCATTTCTCGCACTCGCTTGTGGAAATAAGGACGAGATTCAACGCATTTTAAGGGGAGACAATATGGCTGTTATTTTCTTTTCTTGAAGATATTTGTCATGTACAAATATATATCTCGTGACTGGAGATCAAAGCCAAGGGCCGATAATTCTTGCAGCACTTCACACATTAATGCAAGATCCAAGACAAATTCCGTTGACGTTATTTTCTTAAAGAGACCTTCATAGATGCTTCTTTCTTGCTCATTTCTGTGTTTCCGGTCATGTTTAGCTTCTTTAAAATGTCTTACTAAAGCTTCGTAGTCTTCCCACATTGCTGAAATTGATCTCAAATTCTGAAAATCGAAGCGACCAAACTTGTACTTAAAACCCGTCCAATTTTTAACGGGAGAAGTTCAAAGAATTTTGCGAGAATTTGTAGTTCTTTTGAATATCTTGGCGACGCATCGTACAACACATACATTTTATACACGGAAGATTTAAATCTGTTTATTCTTGAAAAAGATTTTACGGCATCCGCAACAGAGAACTCTAATCTATGATTAGTACAGTGCCATATGAAAGTCAATGGGAACATATCTTTCAATAGTTTTCGCACACCGCTGCTGCGTTCACCAAACATTACTGCTGTAATATTGCGACAGCAACTAAATTTCTATTTAAAAATTCTCCTGTAAATCGCAGCGATTTGAGGCGGTGATCAATCAGGGATTTAAATACGCCTTTTGCAGAGACATCGCTTAGATAAATCGAATGAATTGTACATGCGGCGTTTCGTTTTTTTTTTTTTTAATAAAGGTACTGGAACGCCGTTCCAGCGCGTTCCGACAGAAAAAAATGTGTTTGAGTGTGTGTGTAACAAATTGAGCGTGAACTGCATACAGAATAAGAAGCAGAAATGATAAAATTACAGTACGTCGTTAATGTTTGGAGATGCTGAAATAATCATGCCACGCATAAGAATTTGTTCAATGCATAACAAACATTAATTAATAAAGTTTAGTGTTAATTCTTTTAGTTTACGGGTCCCTACATCATCTAAATGCAGACGACCATCATCCATCCAGTTACTGAGCATTCGTTGGGACTGTTTAGTAGTCCCGTGGATGCCCATCTTCTCCGTTCAGATGATGTAATGACTCTTAGATGGTTCAGATCCGAGGTAAAGTGTAAGTTTCCTCCGTTACGTGACATTTGCCCTTATGGAGTATATTAAACAATGCCAAACATTAATATTATTATTGTTATTATAATTACTTTCTCTCTCTCTCTCTCTCCTCTCTCTTCTCTCCTCTCTCTCTCTCTCTCTCTCTCTCTCTTCTCTCTCCGACACACATACATACATACATACATGCTCGACCAAAATAGATAATAAATTAAACAAAAAAACTGTCATAAGTTTGGGTCATATATTTAGAGAATAGAATATTAAAATTGGTCAGAAATGCCATTTTACTTTTACTCGTGGAAATGTTTTGAGAATAAACACTTTCGTCGATGCATGAAAGGGATTTGCAGGCAATATATCAGCAACGGCATCACAGACAATTCTAAATTGAGAGTCACCATCATTATGTAAGGAACTAAACAAAAAACGAACTTGTAAGTCAACTAATTGGGCATTGAAAGAACTTCAATATAATTTTCATGTACTATATTATAACAGGATAGTTATAGTGTCATTTTATAGAATTTCAACGTTTTAAAAAACATAGAAAGCCTTTTATAGCCATTTGGAATGTACCACTTTCGTATAATATGCATATTACTCGATGCGTGTAAAAGAGTGTACAGTCTTAAAAGATTCTTTGCTCTCACTTTTATAAGTGAACAGTATTTTCTGTTCCGTTTTAATTTATTTATTTATTTTTTATTTATATATATATAAAGATGAAAGGATATTTTTTTTGTGTGTGTTAAATCTTGCGCGTATTTGCTTCTTATGAGCATTTATGGGAATACAATAGTAATGCATTTTTCGCTAAATAAAAAAATTTATTACAAAGTTGAACACTTTCCATTTTGTTCCACTACGCGTACAATTAATTGTACATGTATTCTTTATACACACACACACACACACACACACACGCACACGCAAACACACACACACACACACACACGTATATATATATATATATATATATATATATATATATATATATATATATATACACGTACAGTATACTCGTGTGTGTGTGTGTATATATATATATATATATATATATAAAAGTCCCATGGGGTACTGCAGTATATATGTTGCAGGGAATTTGTGTAACCATGAATTTCATGAAATCCCTAAAATGTTCTGGGATTTCATGTAAGTTTAAGTCGTGATATTTTTGTTAAAATACAGGAAATTAGTGAATGCCCAGTTAATTGAATGCCCGATTAGGTCAACTGTACGCCCTTGACAATTGGTTAGGTTAAGTCGTGATATTTCGTTAAAACTAACGAAAACTATCACGACTTAACCTTACATGAAATACCTGAACATTTTAGGGATTTCATGAAATCCCTAGTTACACAGATTCCCTATAATATATATATATATATATATATATATATATATAAGACGTTAAACTCTAGATAATTTGTTTTACATACATCTTTCCTATAAGTTTTTAACAAGACATTTACCGGTATTGCAATATTGCAATATTGCAATTCCAACTACATTCGTGCGACTATTAAGAGGTCTTTAAATGTGTCTTTATAAACTAATACTGAAAGTACAAAAAAACAAAACAAAAGCTGGACTTTCAGATGATGAAAAACACAATGATGAAACCTTATCAGATAACATACAAGATACATTGAACACACGAAACCGGAACTGATAAAAAGTCTAACAAACATTAGGGCAGGCCTCACTTAATGATGATAAAATATAGGCCCGAGTAGGCCCGAGTATATATATATATATATATATATATATATATATATATATATAATATATATATATAATATATATATATATATAATATATATATATATATAATTATACACAAACATTTTTACTTGAGGTTTATATAAGGTATTTTGGATCGGAATGAAGGTTCAGGATCGATCTACGGTCAATCCCTTTGCAGCAACCTCTCCTCATCTGAGGGATTTGATGGATGAGAGAGTTACTTTCTACTCTCATCCTGCTCTCGTAGCCAACCACGTATGACCGGTGAGGGACTATTTATGCACAAGAGCATACCCAATTTTATTCATGAAATTATTCAGGATGGTGTGCTCGAGGTTCCTCAATTTTCTAAGGAACGGGTTGAAGGCCGTTGAAGGCCTCGTATTCTGAGGAAATATACAGGATGACTCAAAAATCAGGTTACATAGGGCTTTTCTGTTTCTTTGCAGATAAATGAGTTATGAGATGTTATCGAAGGAGGAGCGCATTGATGTGATATTGCTAGCTGGCTGCACAAGTGCATTGCCGTTAACGGTGGCCATATCGAACATGTGATGTGACTATTCCCCTGTATCATTACATAATACAGTATATCCCTATGTAACCTGACTTTTGAATCACCCTATATATATATATATATATATATATATATATGCGCCTCGGTTCTGCAGTGGTTAGCGTCGCTGACTACGAATCCATCGACCCCCGGGATCGAAACCCCGTGACGGCAGGCGGCGTGCAGCAAAACCCAGCCTTTCATCCTTACACATAATAAAGAAATTGGTTGGTAGATAAATGGATACCCTAGGTAACCTAGTAGTTAAGACGCTGGGTTGCTAGTGGGGCGTGGTTCGGATTCCACGTTAAGCTGTAGGTCTAAAGCGAAGTGATAAGTTTGACCTTCGTCAGGATGAACAATTCGGTCGGAAGGAAAACTAAGGTTACCAAAGTTATAATGTTATAATGTTATAATGTTATAATGTTTCAGACCAACAAAGACCCTAGGATCCACTCATGGCTGGTCTACCTAACTGTGTTCGTAATCGTGTATTGTGTATGTCCTCCGTGGTGGCGGAGGGGACCTACAATTTTACGTGGGTTCCGAACCACAAGAACATAAGAAACTTATTTAAAAACTGCCGGTAAATTGGCAACGACCAATTTTTACGAAACTAAATAATTATCAATTTAAAAATAATTAATTATCGGTTTAAAACTAAAGATAGAATCTCTCGGTCCAGAGGAGCAAGTCATAATAGACTACTATCCACAAATATGTTACATTCTATATCTATTTATAACGGACATGCAAATATATCAGATCCAAAGAATCCAGTCAATTTCATTACGGTATCCATCAAGTCACGGTCCATATCGATTGCGGACCAAGTCAAAATTTACAACCATATACATTATCAATTTAAAAATAATTAATTATCGATTTAAAACTAAAGATAGAATCTCTCGATCCAGAGGATCAAGTCATAACAGACTACTGTCCACAAATATGTTACACTCTATATCTATTATATAACGGACATGCAAATATATCAGATCCAAAGAATCCAGTCAATTTCATTACGGTATCCATCAAGTCACGGTTCATATCGATTGCGGACCAAGTCAAATTTACAACCATATACATTACAATATATACACATACGAGGAAAAGTGTAGTTGTGGCTGTAAAGACTGTACAGTAATGTAGAAATGTGTGTGCACCCATTATGGGTCTCCCATTTAAAGGTGTTTGTGGGGCAAGTGAAGATCATGAGTTTTTCAATACCTCACAGTACTATGGGGGGCACCGCTCGGCAGAGGAATCTCTTTAAATGGGGTGTGTAAGGACAGAGAGTATCCCTAACCCAAGACGCTGCCTCCCTATATCCCACAACACTTGTGTTGAGCTGTGGATCTATCCCCACAAAGCCTTAATTTTACTACCTTAAACTATACCCTTTCTATCAACATGCGCGTCCAATCGATTCTTAAACATGTTTATAGACGTGCTACTAATTACTTCTACCGGCAAACTATTCCAGCTATTTACTATTCTATGCGTAAAAAGGTTTTTCGCAACTGCTGTCTCGAACCTTCTACTTGTCAACTTACACCCGTTATTTCTAGTCCTATTATATTGAGATATTTCGAAAAGCTATCTCTATCTACGTTATCAAACCCATTCATAATTTTGAAAACCTGGATTAGATCACCCCTTAACCTCCTAGTCTCGAGTGTAGTCAATTTTAACTCTTTAAGCCTATCCTCGTACGACTTTGACCTAAGAGACGGAATCATCTTAGTTGCTCGTCTTTGAACTCTTTCGATTTTGTCTATATCTTTGCGCATATGCGGATTCCAAAATTGGACTGCGTACTCCAAATGGGGTCTAACTAATGATTTATAAAGAGGAACTATAATATCGCGCGATTTGTACTCAAAATTTCGAGCTATAAAACCTAACACTTTGTTCGCCTTATTGACCGCCGCTGTACTTTGTTTCGCTACTTTTAAATCACCAGTGACTATAACTCCTAAATCTTTTTCCTGCTCTACGCTTGTTAAATCTTTCCCTGACATACTATACGCAAAATTACCGTTACGCGAACCTATATGCATAATTTTGCACTTATCCACGTTAAATCTCATTTGCCATGTGACTGACCAATCAACGATTTTATTCAGATCTTCCTGAATTTACCTCTATCTTCGTCATTAATCGCCCTACCACCCAGCTTCGTGTCATCCGCAAACTTTGAAACTGTACTGACTAGGCCGACATCTAAATCGTTAATATATAAGAAAAAAGCAAGGGGCCCAATACAGAACCCTGAGGAACGCCACTCGCTACATTAGCCCAACACGACTCCGCTCCATCAACGACCACCCTCTGTTTCCTGCCTCGCAACCATTCTTCTAGCCAATTTATTACTACACCCCTGATTCCATGAGCCTTAGTTTTTTCAATCAGTCTTTTGTGCGGCACGGTGTCAAACGCTTTTTGAAAATCTAAATACACTACATCAACCGCCCGATGTCTATCGTAAACGTTAACCACGCTTTGGAAAAATTCTAAAAGATTTGTTAAGCAAGATTTGTTTCGCCTAAAACCGTGCTGCGTATTTCTGACCAGATTATGCACTTCTAAGTGTTCGACTATACGATCCCTAATTATTGATTCCAGTAGCTTACCTACAACAGACGTTAAACTGATTGGCCTATAATTTCCCGCCGCACCTTTATCGCCTTTCTTAAAGATAGGTGTTACGTTTGCTAACTTGAAATTATTGGTACGCACCCCTCAGAAATAGACGCATTAAAAATCTTTGTTAGCGGCACAACAATGCTATCTTTTAATTCTTTTAGTTGTATGGGATATATGGAATCCGGACCCGGTGATTTACGCGTTTTCATTTTATCAATATAGCGCATTACTTCCCCTTCACTAACGACAATATTATCCAAAATATTACCATTATCAAAAGGTATTATGTCTATGACCGTAGGGATATTCGTTACATCTTCTGCCCTATGTAGGAGAATTACGACTTCTGACTGATCGAGGCCCGTGGTGTAGTGGTAGCATATCTGACCGGCAATCGGAAGATCCTGGGTTCGATTCCCGGGCGGTCACCTCATTTTTCATTTGTTCGTTATTTCTCTTCCTCGTGTGCAGAACACTCCTCTATACTTACGTCGTTTCTATACATTAATATACTGCGTGGTCATTGCAGTTATATATATATATATTATATATATATATATATATATATATATATAGTATATCCGAATTGCTTAATATTCCTCTTATTTTCGGTTCCAAATAGGAATAAAAGAAGTGAATTTTTGTTTTGAAAATTGTTGTTTCATTATTCTTTTTTTTTATTTCTCGGAAAATGATCTTGAATGCTTCTTTCATTTCTCCTTAAACACTTCCTTTCTTCTACAGTTTTCACATTCTTTACTTACAGTTATTTTGGCCACGTTTCAATAAATAAATATATATATATATATATATATATATATATATATATATATATATATATATATATATATACTGATCCCCTGATATACCCACCTGATCCCTTGAAAAATGGCTATGCCGACCTTGTCTGAGTCAAAAGAATGTCCCATTATATATATATATATACACACACACACACACACACACACACACACACACACAATATATATATATATATATATTATATATATATAATATATACACACATATATACACACACACACACACACACACACACACACACACACACACATATATATTTATATATATATATATATATGATGAATAAAACCACGAAGGAAAGGAAACACAGAATGGTGTTCAAGCGCTTTCGTCTAATGACATCCTCAGGAACACTGAAGTAAATAAAGAGTTCAAGACTATATACAGGTTACAAAAAAAAAATATATATATAGTAGATATAGAAATAAAACTGTGGGAGAAGCATACAAATTTGTAAGGAAAACTACCGATTTTAGCACTTTGCCCGAATTCAACACAAGATCAAATGGATTGTTTACAACCAATTTTATGTTAATGCCTGAATGATATATAGGTCACAAAAAATATTAAAAAATATATATATAAATAAATTGAAAAATAAAAATGTAAGAAGAGCATACAAATTTCTAAGAGAAAACTACCCAAGTTTTAGCACTCTGCCCTTCTTGTCTAAATCCATTCTGAACGAATTCAACACAAGATCAAATGGATTGTTTACAACCAATTTTATAGATAAGGCCTGAATGATATATAGGTCACAAAAAATAATAAAAAGAATATATATAAAACTAAATTGAAAAATAAAAATTGTAAGAGAAGCATACAAATTTATAAGGAAACACTACCAAAGTTTTAGCATTCTACCCTTCTTGTCTAAATCCGTTCTGAACGAATTCAAAACAACGGGATCGAGTTGAAAAAGACCTTTGCGCATCTTAGAGTTATTTGTAAGTTGGATAATGGCAGACTCAAGAATATTTATATTAACACTGTTGCTAGACTGAAACAAAACTGAAGCATTATTCCAATCAATACAGTGGGATAACTGACAAATGGACAAAAAGGGCACTGGGCGACTGTCTCGTTCTAACGGAATATTGATGCTCTTTTAAACGCGTGTGCAAATCCTTTCCCGTCTGACCAATGTAAAAGGAATCACATTGTTTACAACCAATTTTATAGATAATGCCTGAATTATTGGTAGGGCTATTCTTTACTATGATATTTTTCACAATATTGTTATATGAAAATACTACATTAATATCCAAAAGTTTAAGTACATTAGCAATGCCTAAAAAGCCTGGGAAAAATGGAAGTACTAAAATATTCTTTGACAAAGTACGAGTGTTATTATTCACACGATAGAAGGTTCATTTTGCCTTGTTAAGACAAAATTCCATAAACGAAGGTGGGTAGCACAGATCACTTCCAATACCGTTGATTTTTTCCAATTCGGCATCGATGTATTCCGGACTGGCGATCCTAAGAGCGCGGAGAAACATTGAAGAAAATATCGCCTTCTTAATGGGGGTGTCATGTCCAGAGTAAAAGTATACGTAGGACAAATTGTTTGTTTTTTCCGATAGATACTAAACTTAAAACCTGGGCTTTCCCTATGTACACGCACATCCAAAAACGGGATTGAGTTGTCTTGTTCCACTTTTAAAGTAAACTTAATGGAGGAGACTTGATCATTTAACTGAAGGAGGAAGTCATCCAGGTCACGATTCATCGGCCAGATACACAAAATATCGTCGACGTACCGCTCTTACGATCGACAGTCCAGAATACATC
>JAJOZX010001229.1:380000-412500 GCA_023014485.1 Bathynomus jamesi | reverse complement strand
AAGGTACAGCTGTTCTAGTGGAGAGAGAGAGGGGGGGGAGAGAGAGAGAGAGAGAGAGAGAGAGAGAGAGAGAGAGAGAGACTCGTCTCATAATTCAGATAAATGCGTTTCTTATCAAGACCCGAAGATGGTGCATAGAATTCGGGATTATTTTTAATTTTTTTCCAAAAAATTAAATTATTCATTTCTTATATATATATATATATATATATATATATATATATATATATATATATATATATATATATATATATATATTATATATATATATATATCTAAGGACGCACCGTGAAAATTTTTCGGAGGAGGTTTTAATTGTCGGTTTACTTATATATATATATATATATTATATATACACACACATACATATATATATATATATATATATATATATATATATATATATACACACAAATTCAGAATGGTTCCCTGAGACAATTATATGTTAAACACAGACCGTGCATGGAACAAGGAACTCTTCTGGACTATAGTGGATTTAATTTTCCCAGAAGAGTTCCTTGTTCCATGCACGGTCTGTGTTTAACATATATATATATATATTATTCATATAATATATTTCCATAGTTCAAATTCAGATGCAAAGACGCTAGGGATGGGGAGAAGTTCTTGATAAAATTTCACACACGCATTTAAATTAGAGGTTGTGACTGAGGTATCCAAGCAGCGGCTCGGTATCACTTTCTGGATATTAGATAAAAGATTACCTATTGTGTTTTACAAAGCGTTCGCTTAAAATAAGAATAAACTCTTTAAGAATAGTGGTTCGCTTTGGAGACATATAGAGAAAAAATTTACGACACTTTTGACTGTGCCTAAACACGTTTGAATAGATGCAATTTTTGAAGAATGGGAGAGAGCAAGATTTAAAACATGCGCTCTACAATGAACAGAGATAGCTAAAGGGCACTCCTCTCTCACAAAAGTTTGAACACCACGTACATCACTCATCATAGCTGCTGCTCCATCGTACCCTTGACCGACCATATATTCCATGCGTACCCCTTTGCGTTTCAAACCGTCAATTATTGTAGTGGCAAGAGCACGGCGGCCGGTTAGGTCTTCCACAGGTATAAACTCAAGAAAATCTTCTTTAACTTGAAATGTTTCTTCATCAATGTATCTCAAACACAGCGACATTTGCTCAATATTATCCACATCTGTAGTTTCATCCGCAAGCGCAGCGAAACACTTTGCATTGTTCACTTTGCAAACAACTTCCTTTCGAATTATTTCACCACATAAATCAATGAGTTCATTTTGAATACGAGGACTTGTATACTTCGCAACTGCAGACGAGCTTGCACGGTGATCAGTTAAAGCACAGTCTCCAGCCAGCTTCTATTCGAAATCTGAGCAGCGCCCGAAAATTTCGGGAGGGGTTTTAACCCCATGAAACCCCACTCAAAGTTTGATCTAAGCTAAGACCCTCAATTACGCAATTCCATACCTTTTAATTCCATGCCCCCCAAAGTGGGAGACACATTTCCTCGAACGGTGTGTGTATATACACATTTTTGTCGTCGTGACGGGTGCTTGCATTTATGAAGGAATTTAAAAAGTGTTTATAAAGGAAAAAAAAATTTTTTATGTGGCGAACTTTTTCCTTTCGTTGGTCCATGGCTGACCTGTTCGGACATTTCGCTTTCTGCCTTACGTGCGATGGCTAATAATGGAGGGAAAGGAATGATTTTTTTAAATAAATTAAAAAAAAATGATCCATTTGCTTCTTAAAGCGTCTTATTTGCTGCCCAAATTACAAAAAAAGTTCATCAAATTCATTGCTTGAAAAACACTTAAATCCCCTTTATAATCTCATTTGTCATACCGTTATCTCGCTTATCACGCTTTAGAAATGAATTGAACATTTATCGCCTAAACTAATTAAAGCAAAGGTCGACATCCCTCTCAAATGGGTATCTCCTAGAGACAAATTATTACGAGCAATGGAGAGAAAGAATTTTTTGTATCTCTCGAGAGAAAGGATGAGAATTCTGCAAAAAAAAGACCAAAAAGAAAAAAACTGCAAACCATCATTAGATGCTAATTACCTCATTAATGAAATGTACAAAGATGAAATGAAGCAATTTCTTATATAGAAAGTAATTTATTATATATTTATTTCGATTTTTTATAAAATCATTTTCAATTTTTATTAAATTACTAAGTCACTCCTTATTCGTAGTTAAACTTCACATTATTTACGTATATAGTCTCTCTCTCTCTCTCTCTCTCTCTCTCTCTCTCTCTCTCTCTCTCTCTCTCTATCTATCTATCTATCTATCTTTCTCCTTTCCGCGACGTGATGAACGAAGTATGTCCTCAAGCAACAGTTTCTTCAATGGACTCGAATCAGAGGTAGTCAGCCACCTTCGAGCTCAGTCAAACACGCTTACAACACGTTCTCAGTGTCATTTATATGTACAGACGCTTTCGGCTTAGAAAGTAAACAAAATGTAATTGTGCACTGAAACGTCACATAAAATAATGCTTTGCGTATAATAAGAGAGAGAGAGAGAGAGAGAGAGAGAGAGAGAGAGAGAGAGAGAGATAAAATAAGGTTATCACCATAGAAATTAATGTAATAAAAACAACCTCGACATAACATTATTTGTGAATATAGTAACGCGATTGAATCAAAATAAACGCATCACAAAATTCTCCATACGAAACACAGCTTTATTTTGAAGCGATATTTCGCAACCTGTTTTGAATAATACGCGTGCATAAGAATACAAGGATCAATCGAAAAAAAAAAAACGGGTTTCTTTTCTGTTGATCTTTTCCTTAAATGAAAGATCTTCGCATTTTATGTTAAGTAAACAAAAGATGAATAAATCAGAAGGTTTGAAAGTACGCCTTTACTGACTTGCACCTTCTTAACACTATTCCATTTGGTGTACGCCATGAAAACACCTTAAAAAAAAAAAAAAAAAAAAACGAGAAAAAAGTCGTGGCCCTGAAAATGTTCAGTAAATCCAAATATATATATATAGTTGTGTTCGGGCGACGATTCAGAATCGATATGAGGTCGACCTCTCTACAGCATCTCGTCTCATTTGGGGGATTTGATAGATGAGAGAGTTGCTTTCTACTCTTATCATGCACTCGTAGCCAGCTACGCATAGGTAATCAGAAACTTTGCACAAGACGCTGTCCAGTTGATTCTCGAATGCATTTTGGGTTGGTTGTAGGGTCCTCAGTTCTTTCGGTAGCACCTTAAACAGTTTTTGAGATTTTGAGGCCTCGCTAATATTATGAGAGTATTTTTTATCTCTCCGGTTTCATGGCTTTCTGTCCCACCACAGCTGGGACAGTACACAATCTTCCTTTTCCCTCATTCTAGTGTGTTTCTATTTCATTTCTAAAGTTTGGGGCATATATCTCTACTATTTTCTCTATGTATATTATTATGTATCGCTCCCGTCTTCTTTCCAAGGAGTAGAATTTCAGTTAGGGATTGTAGTCGTGGCCACTGGCCAGTCATCTTTATCTTTCGTTTCCTCTATCTTAGAGGTAAAAGACCTTTGTATAACTCACTAGATATATCTATATATCTATATCTATCTATCTATCTATCTATATATATTTTTTTGAGTTATATAATATATAATATATATATATATTCATTTAAAAGCGAACCATTTCAACGATACTTATATTAACGTAACCTAATCTAACTTGGTCTAATCCTACCTAATTTATGCTACCTTCATCCGAGCTAACCTGCCTCGGAATATTTGTCAAGTAAACGAAACACGTTACGTGTTATATTAATGAAGGGGCATGCAATTCGTATCCCACGAAAGTTTCTTTTATATATATATATTATATATAATATATTTCTGTGTGTGTGTGTGTGTGAAAACCGGCCGGATCAATGAAAGAAAGCCACCCCCGAAACGAGTCGGGGGTGGCTTTCTTTCATTGACACAATTCGGGGGTGGTTAAGTCGTGATATTTTCATTAAAATATTCGTTAGTATTTCGTTAAAATATTCGATGATGTGACAAGAATCGTTACCTGGAAAATAGATTCTTTAAACTACGTGAACATCTTTGTGACATCTCTAAATTTTCATTTCATTCTCCGTAAATACAATTTTTTTTTATACTTAACATTATTCTTTATTAATAATTGATAAACAATTCCTCATTAAAGTGTTTTTACTTACATTCTTTACTTTAGTGATTTTTTTTTAGGGGGGGGCATTGTTTACTTGATCATTTTTTACGGTGGCATTGTTTACTAGAAACTTTTGGGGGTGGCTTTCTTTCATTGATCCAACTGGCCCGTAAAACCACACAAATTGCAATAGAACCTTATTTTATTAACTTGGGAAAAAAATACATATATTTTTTTTGAGAAAAACTTATTTTTAGGCGAATTTTCCTCTTTGACGTAATTAAAATATTTTTAAGGAAAATACGATTGATATTTAACAAAATTTACCGATGAGGAGATAAGGTAATAAGGCAGATAATTACACACACACACACACACACAACATTTCTTAATATATATACATATATATCAACGTAAAGAACGACGCTTATGTAGGAGAATAATCCGCGCAAGATGTGGAGAGAGAACGAAACAAATGAAAAAATGAGGTAACCACCCGGGAATCGAACCCGGGATCTTCCGATTGCCGGTCAGATATGATAACCATTACACCATGGGCCTCACTCGAACAAATGCCGTAATTCTCCTACATACGCGCAGAAACCAATGCCCCAAGGGGGCACCTCCCGCATGCCGTACATTATATACATTTTAACTGCAAACACGCGGTATAATTAACGTAAAGAACGACGCTTGTATAGGAGAATATTCCGCGCAAGATGTGGAGAGAGAACGAAACAAATGAAAAAATGAGGTAACCACCCGAGAATCGAACCCGGGATCTTCCGATTGCCGGTCAGATATGATAACCATTACACCATGGGCCTCACTCGAACAAATGCCGTAATTCTCCTACATACGCGCAGAAACCAATGCCCCAAGGGGGCACCTCCCGCATGCCGTACATTATATACATTTTAAAGGAGCACCGACAATTCAGCGCAGGACAATTCAGCGCCGACAATTCAGCGCCGACAATTCAGCGCAAAGACAATTCAGCGCAAGACAATTCAGCGCCGACAATTCAGCGCAAGTCAGTACAGTTAAAAGTTTAGTTAAAAATAATAAAAATAAATCGCAATAAATAAAAAAGAGAAAAATTTGTATATTTATATATATGCTAAATTGGGTCCGTATCGAAGGAGTGACATTTCAAAGGAGTGACATAACAAAGGAGTGACATAAATACCGTAACGAAGGAGTGACATAACGAAGGAGTGACAAATCGGAGATAAAATTCAAAGGAGTATAATTATTAAAATTTTATTTAAAAAAACAAAATTTGTTAGAATTGTTAAAATTAAGATTTTATTTCAAAAACTAGAAACCTAACCTAACCTAACAGTTGCAAGCCTCTCTTCCCTCTGGATTTGTTCTTTCTTCTTCTTTGTTGGTATTTTCGCGCTGAATTGTCTTGCGCTGAATTGTCTTTGCGCTAAATTGTCTTGCGCTGAATTGTCGGGGCTGAATTGTCGGCGCTGAATTGTCCTGCGCTGAATTGTCGGGTCACGCATTTTAACTGCAAACACGCAGTATAATTAACGTAAAGAACGACGCTTGTATAGGAGAATATTCGGCGCAAGATGTGGAGAGAGAACGAAACAAATGAAAAAATGAGGTAACCACCCGGGAATCGAACCAGGGATCTTCCGATTGCCGGTCAGATATGATAACCATTACACTATGGGCCTCACTCGAACAAATGCCGTAATTCTCCTACATACGCGCAATGGTTACCTCATTTTATCATTTGTTTCGTTCTCTCTCCACATCTTGCGCGGAATATTCTCCTATACAAGCGTCGTTCTTTACGTTAATTATACTGCGTGTTTGCAGTTAAAATGTATATAATGTACGGCATGCGGGAGGTGCCCCCTTGGGGCATTGGTTTCTGCGCGTATGTAGGAGAATTACGGCATTTGTTCGAGTGAGGCCCATGGTGTAATGTTTATCATATCTGACCGGCAATCGGAAGATCCCGGGTTCGATTCCCGGGTGGTTACCTCATTTTTTCATTTGTTTCGTTCTCTCTCCACATCTTGCGCGGAATATTCTCCTATACAAGCGTCGTTCTTTACGTTAATTATACTGCGTGTTTGCAGTTAAAATGTATATACATATATATATATATACTGTATATATACTGTATATATATTTTAAGAAATGTTGGTTTCTTGCATTTGCTCAACTTGTATGAATCGGCATATAAAATTTCAATTGAGGTTAGTTTAAGGTCACGTCTTTCCTATGTATCCCCCTCCCCCTCCCCGGGATAACGTCATTCTCTTACCGTGAGATTTAATCAACAAGTTATTTTGAGTTAGATTAAGTTAAGTTAGGTTAGATTAGATTAAATTAGCTCTTAGAGTGACGTTACCAAATGGGTATCGATCCTAGCTTCTGCTCGAACCGGTCAATATCATTTTCTCGACGTAACATTTTGCTAATAATTTTTATTAGAAATAAAGTAAGTTAGGTTAGGTTAGATTAGATTAGGTTAGGTTAAAATAGATTAAATTAAGTTGTTATTAGCGTATCTGTAAAATTCTCCGCCGATAAAATGTCTTATAAAGGGTTGACAAAAGTAAATAGACACTTTCGGTTTTTCCATAGGTTTTGGGCTGATAATAAAAGTCGGGTAGCGGAACAAAGTCGATCCGCACAGTGTCGACGTGTATAATGTCGATACTAAACTATATATACTAAATATATATACTAAAATATACTAAAGGATCCTCGTAAGAAGACCAATTACTTTAGTTCTTCTAATGAAAATCCTTCAACATGGTTCATATGTTGGTCTCTCTTGCATTTAATAAATTAATTAAATAGAAAACAAAAATAAAACCACGTTAAATATCGTAAATTAATAACAACGATTAATTTTAATATATTTTTTTAAAAATCTAATATGACAAATTTTTTTTTAATTCACTATTTTGTAATTCCTTTTTACCTCTCAGTTTTGTGTTTGTGCCAAAAATCGTGTCTGAGAAATTTCCATAAAATATTTTACACAAAATAATCAATGATTTATGACGGAATTATTATTATTATGGAACATTGGTGTTTCTTATGAGTTACCCAATGTTTTTTGTAAACGAAAATTACATGCAGTTGTCTTCAAAGAGGCAAATTTTGATCGTAAATATCCATCATTTACAATCACGGATTTAATGTTCTTCAGAGGGTATATTACGGACGAAATACCTATTAGTCTGTTAAGTCTGTTTTCGTATAATCTGTTGGACCATTCGTAATCTAGGCAGATAATACAGACTGTTTTCTAGTCAATTTCGAGTAAAAATCCGAATTAAGCGATGTTTATTTTGCTTTCGTTTGGCCAGAATTATTTTTCCGCTAAATGTTATGAGCGAAAGAACGCTCATTATGACCACGGTTCTTTTACATTAATTTTCTGACGTTTCGAGACTCGTCAGAACCGTCTTCAAACATGAATAAAACAAGTGCGAAGTTAATAAAGTGAAATAAAGTTAATAAAGTTAATTAAATTTGTTCATAATTAACGTCATTTTATTTCGACGAAAGTCAAAATTAAATCCAACTAAAAAGGAAGTACAGACTACTACTACTACTATTACTACTACTACTACTAATAATAATAATAATAATAATAATAAATTAAACCTCATTTTCTGTATAACATCGCTTCCCATACGATTACCAAGGCTTATATAAGCGACGTTGGGTCTTAGTAGTATTTAGATGGATGACTTTCCTCTGCGTAGGGGGGGGGGTATTTTGAATTTTTTGGAATTCCTAAGTGTGGACCCCTTCAAAATATGGACCACTAATAGTGAAACTCGGGTCAAAAACGATTTTTGATTTTTGACCCCTCTGACCCCCATGTACATACCACCTGAAAGTATACATATGTGTATTATTGTATTATATACTCCATATTTATTGCCAGATTTGCTTTGTAATATGTCCTTTATAGGGTTTACGGGGTCGGAGAACACGAATCTGTACTCAGAATTTTGAAAATCTAATATGACGGCCAAAAATCTCCATTTTTCATCAAATTGTCATGGATGACAGCATCCCGAATGTTATGATATGTAGTTATATACTAAAGAATGTATTAACGCACACATACAACACAGACACGATCACCTTTCATACCACACTGTCCAGTTGTCAGCCTGATTAGCATCAGCACATAAGTGACACCTAGTGGACCAACATCCAAACACCACATCTAATGCTGGTTTCAGGGACCGAAAATATTATTATGCTTCACTGTGTTTTCATTACATTGTTGTATGTGCCTTTATTTATTCTCTAAGACTCCCATTTCATGCCGCAAGGTTTTCCAGTCTGATGCAACGTGTTTTTTTTCTGTTTTCAGACTTCAGACCTGAGTGAACAATGAGCTACGCTCGGACGCCAAATACACGCTCGTCCGCCCAGAAGACCTTGGGTTCAACAACCTACATAGAAACTGCTGACTTTTCAAATGGCTTGCTTCCAACGAAAAAGGACATTTTGGAAAACATGTTGTACTTACTTCGACCGGATAGAGCCGGTAAAACTGAGAGGTCAAAGGAAGTTGCAGCCAGAATTCTTGCGGACGTCCTTCAAGAACACTGGACTTTTTGTAATATATATACAGTGACCACTAAACGCATCATACTGAAAATTTTGGAACTGTATGAAAGATTCATCAAATTAATTCAGACCAGAAAAAAAAGCCGAAACGACAACTATTATAAAAAAGTCGAAGATTTCAACGAAAAAGCGAAAGAACTTTTTGATATCTTCTGCGTGGACGATGAAGTAAGGAAACGCTTAGAAAATTTTTATGGTGTGAAAATGACTCGAGAAGATTGGGACTTTCTGGAAGACCAAAGACATGATAGAAAAATGTTTTGCGAGAGTTTTGTCGACAGGAAATGGAATAAGACCATGGAACGCAGGAAGAGAGATCTGCAGAGTTTGGAGCGAATGAGAGAGGAAGCAGAGATGGAAAGAGCGAGGAATAAAGAAATGGATTCAGCTGAAGGCTTCAGTGAACTATCTGAGGATGATCCGAATCATAGTGACTTCCAAATTAGCACATCAGAATCAGATGAGCCTTCCACGTTTACGGGTCGAAAGCGTCGTAAACTGTCCCCTAGACAAAAAAAAATTGAGAAGGATGAGTTGCCGCCAAAGTACCAGCACATAAGAGAAAGTGTCAGAAAAGTAAGGCCCGAGGTTTACGAAGCAGTGGACCAGCTCAAAAGTTCTCATCACATGTCAGATAGTCAAGCTGCGGGAGCCGTAGTGATTGTTGGCAATAAACTATTTGGTCGGAAATGGAAATTTCATGACGAATCGCCAGACTTAGTAGACCTAGACACTCTACTACAGTCTAGCAATATTCGACAAGCCGGAAAGAGCATTGAAGCGCTAGCATTGCATGAAATTGCGAAAGAGATCATGCAATCAGATCAAAAGTCGGTAATTACTTATTCTGTTGATGGTTCGAAAAAACATGGAGCTGGTTCTTTCTCGGTGCAGGAAATGATGGTAAATGGAAAATACAGACCTCTTCCGACATTTCCGATTGCTACGGAAAGTAGAGAGAACTTGGCGGATTTGAAAGTTGTCATGTTGAACATACTGGAAGCAGCGAGCGGAGTTAGTTCGAAGGAACTGTTTGAAAAGGTAGACTTTGTTATCACTGATCAGACATCCCATAATCTCATAATCCCATAATCCCACATCTCATGTTCAATCGAGTGATCACTAAACAATGGACCAAAATAGAAAATGCCATTGGGCGAGATAAAATATATTTCAGCTTTCTCATCAATGCCACAACTTCATCCTCGAGTGTGACCGAACAAGCGCTGGACTGTATAACCAGATTGATAACTCATGACTTTGACCACAAACCGTGGAACAAAGCCAACGGTTTCGACGCTCTTATTGCGCCGAAGCGAAACAAATCTGTCAGTCTAAAAGATGAACGTTTCAACAGATTGACGTTGACATGTGCCATAACCTTATATCACACTGACGATGTGGGAACATTCCTCGGAAAATTTGAGCATGTGACGAACCAACTGGCCTGCATCGTACGATACTTCCTGGATCTGGACTTCTTGAGAGTTGTGTACACGGCTGGAACTCTCATTGGATTTCATTAAGTGGAGCCGTTCTTTTCACTGACGATATCGACCAGTACAAATTATTCAAAGCTAATTCCAGCATTCCAACAGTTATACCAAGACCTCGTTTCTACTGATCCGGCTAAACTGGTGGAAGTGGATACGCCGGCATTTGAGTTTGTGTCTGTTGAAAGATTCCAACAAACACGATATGACGATGATATTTGCAATGGTATCAAAGCTACAGCTTTCCAAATGAGTACTGAAATCACAAAGGTTTTGGGTATGATATTGCCAAAGCTTGCTGAAGGATTTCAGAAACAAAAGGGAGATATCTTTGAATTCGGAGAATTTGACGATTCAGCGGAACATGCTCTCTCAAAAATGGACTGTGAAAAACTGGACAAGGCGCCACAAGAACAATTACAGAAGCAAGGATTACAGACTAAAGAGATTACGAATGTCGCTGTAGACCGCAGGAGAAATAGAGACCTGGAAGAATTAAAAAGACTAGGAGGGCCATTCACGGCTAGTGAGAAAGTGGGTAATTATCTCGAAGAATCAAATGTGGACGATTCACAGAAGCTGAACCGTCTTTATCTCGAAGTCAGATGGTACCCGGTCGATTCGCCGACGGACGTTTTGCCGACAGACATTTTGCCGACGGACGTTTCGCCGAACGGACGATTCGCCGAATGGACTGTCATTAATATTTCTGACAAAATACACACGTTGCCTATCTTAACCTGGACACTCAATTCAAAAGACAAGAGTGTTTTAGCACTTGATGAACTTATTTTTCTATTATATTACATTTCATTTGGAAGACCTGAACCCACTTGGGTGAAGGGGTCTGTCAAGTTTATTCAAAGTTATTCAGTTGAACTCCAAATCTAAATTCCATAACTCTTTATTCGGAGCTATTGAAGAATAGGACCCCCAGCCTTCTTTAGTTAGCTTTATAAGGCTAACTAACGAAAATATCATGACCTAACCTAACCAATCGTCAAGGGCGTACAGTTAACCTAACGATTGGTTAGGTTAGGTTGTGATATTTTCGTTAGTTAGCCTTATAAGCCTAACTAAAGAACGCTGGGGTCCCTATTCTTCAATAGCTCCGAATAAAGAGTTATGGAATTTAGATTTGGAGTTCAACTGAATAACCTTGAATAAACTTGACAGACCCCTTCACCCAAGTGGGTTCATGTCTTCCAAATGAAATGTAATATAATATAAAAATAAGTTCATCAAGTGCTAAAACACTCTTGTCTTTTGAATTGAGTGTCCAGGTTAAGATAGGCAACGTGTGTATTTTGTCATAGAAATATTAATGACAGGCCATTCGGCGAATCGTCCGTTCGGCGAATCGTCCGTTCGGCGAATCGTCCTTTCGGCGAATCGTCCGTTCGGCGAAACAGCCGTCGGCGAATCGTCCGTTCGGCGAAACGTCCGTCGGCAAAATGTCTGTCGGCAAAACGTCCATCGGCGAATCGACCGGCCACGAGTCAGATATGCACAAGATACCGCTCTTTCTGTGCCAAAGACTAGTGATATATTGCGTCTAATGAATGGACTACAGAAAATTGCCCTAATGCCCCTATCACCTTATGCCACTAATTTGAAGCTTTATCTCAGCAGTGTCAGCTGTGAAGCTCAGGTCACAATCAGTGAGTTTAACCATGCAGTAGATACATTACTGAAATGAACAATATGCGTGTATGGTAATATACTATGATCGTTATACAAATATAGAATGTGTGAAAATCATCTTGAAATCGGTCTTTGTACACTTAGCACTCTCTTTATTGTCCTTAGTGGTCTCAGATGGGTTCAAAGTTCATGATTTAACTGTATTAGTTCTCACAAATACTTTGTCAACTGCATAATTCTGTTCAGTGTTGTCGCAAACCCCCAATTAAATATAGTATAATGGATGTTTGTAGTATCTCCATTCACATTTCACTTTCAAATGCCCAAAAATTTGGGATTTTGACCGCCACCTTGGAGTTCCGCCATAATGGTTTTTCAAAGTTCCATTACGAATGCGTATTCGTGTTTTGCGACCCTGAAAACCCTATAAAGGACATATTATAAAGCACATCTGACAATAAATATCGATTATATAGCAGAAAAACAGAAAATACACATATGTTTGCCTTCAGGGGGGGGGTACAGGGGGGTAAGAGGTTTCGGAAAAGAAATTTAAATAAAATCGTGCTTAGAAATGGTGTCTCCAAATTTTACGCTTGTCCCGAGCAAAATTCTGCGGTCAAATGATGTAGCGACTCTTGGTTTGTATCCCATATTAAGTTGTAGCTCTCCTTTTTCACGTAACACCCCCACTTTGGTTTTTAGTGTGATAGGTCAAAACCTTGCAATTAGCATAAATTTTTTTATGCAAATCGTTTATTATCCCGTTTTTTTCGTGTGGTTCAACGCAAACTATTCCATTTACTGAACAATTAGCCCAAATTTGTGTTTTCTTAAGCTCACAGATTTCCCTTAGACCTTTCCATTGTCTTAAAAGTATGGGCCTTTCTCTTTGGCCTATTTTTATACCGATGCAACTATCCGAAGTGTATCTGAAGAAACCGTTTATAGAAAACAAGTCAAACATTGAAAATGAAAAGGTTTATTGGCAGACTATAGTCTATATGATAAATATTACTAATACAATGACAGTTCACATACTAAGGATAGAAATACAATATATACAATTGATTAGAAATAATACAATAATGTTGAAGTTAAGTGGAGCTACAGACAGACGTTTTCGTACCAAGAATTCCATAGTTTAGAGGATAAACGGCAGGACTCAATGGATATCTTGGATAATCGGGTTGGTTCATTTTTTAATTCTTTGCATCAGACTGTATTGAACACGTCTTGTTACCTCAGGGAAGCTCGGGACATTGCGGGTAACAAACATTTGCGAAGCTGAGCATCTCGGGGGGGGGGGGGGGGGGTAATTTATGTAAGAATCTGAAAGACCTGCTGTACAGCAAATTTAGGGTTCTGCCAGAACCTTTTTTATAATTCACCCAGAGTTGCTGTCCTTATATATTATTGCAGAAAGTACGAAAGAAAGTGTCTTTAGCTGCACATTACACTCCCTGGAAGGATTAATAATTTTTTTAGGTATTAATAAATACAAATTTTACTGTAATTTTTATATTATAAATCTTGAGTCTTAAAATGGATCACTATTTATCGTTCGTCCTTTTAATCCTCTTGAAGTACTTTGTCAATATCAGCAAATATCTTTGGACTTTTATTATCCCATCCTTGGATGCTGAACTTGTCAACGAAATGAATTTAAGCTTATTAATAATTGCCCTTAAGTTATCTGCTTAAACGATAATAAATGAAGCAATTGCGCAGTCGGCTTTAAAAATAACTTTACACACTGATGCCAATATCGATAAAAATAACTACGCACTGATGCCAATATCGAAAAAAAAAATAGCTTTACACTTTGATGCCAATATCGAAATAAAAACGTAAAACTACTTACTGTACAGTATTTTATGGTTTTTTTTATAAGGGGTTTATGCGTAATATAATATAGTGTAACGTAATATAAAACACACTTAAAAACAATTGGCAGCAGCATGACGTCACATTACCGTCTAAAGAGTGACAGTCATATTGGCGTCTTTGTGTCGTTGTTTGTATGTCGTTCAGGTGAACGATTCTGAAAATGAAACTCAACATCTCGTAATGGGAAAATCGGGGGGAGGTGAGGAGTTTGCGCCATTGCTGAACATTTTTCCTAAATCACATTCTATACAACAAATTATGTCAGTATGGCGTCACATCGCCGTCTCACATAAATCATACCATAGTCATATTGCTGTCATAGTGAACACTGAAGCCATATTAGTGCCAAATTGACATTATTGAAAGTCGTGATATTATGATGACAGCATAAGGAGACAAAGGCATCTCATAATGACATCAGTAAGACTCACTTTCCAGCCCGGTATGATGTCATACACACACATACACACATAAATACATGCCTACATATATTCTCAAATAATATATATACTAAGTTCGTTCCTTTTGGAAATTTATAAATAAACTATTTAGTTTCATCTTAAAAACTAGGAATAATTATTCAAGGAAAAAAAGTAAAAACGTTTTGCGTATAAAAAAATATTTATGTGACTCGTGGTTCCATTGTAAGTTTTAAATCAGGTGTGCCAAAATACTGAAAATGATTCCAAGATATTATCGAGCGTCGTTCCAAATATCTTCAAAGATTCTCGCAAGATCAAATTGTAAGTGACCTTAAAGAATTTTTTTTAAGTTGCTACAGCTTAAAAATATATATCCGATAAACAGTGGATTTTTTTACAGCAAGTTTGTTTATTTACACACACACACACACACACACCACACACACACACACACACACGAGGGGTGGTCAGAAAATAAGTTTACACGGCGTATAATTTTGTAACTAAAGGGCCTACATTGATTATATTTGTATCAGGTGAATTCGTTAATCATTGTTGGCAACACTGCACGTCGATTCGGCTGCCATCTACCGTACATTGGTTGTATGAGTAAGTTGAACATGACGGCTCGACTGGAACAGTGCCCTGTCATTTCTGCAACGATATTCCGAGTCTGTCAGTGGTCAAGAATTTCTCGAGCGCATTGTCACAGGAGACGAGACATGGGTTCATCACCGTACTCCGGAAACAAAATGTGCCAGCATGGAATGGAAACACCCTGGGTCCCCGCGACCAAAGAAGTTCAAGATTGTGAGGTCCGCTGGCAAAGTGATGGTTAGCGTGTTTTGGGACCACAAAGGCGTTTTGCTCGCAGACTTCATGCAAAAAGGCACAACAATCAATGCAGCTGCATATTGTTCAACACTGGAACGTTTAAGAGCGGTCATTAAACGTAAACGTCCTGGACTGCTCCGTAGGGCAGGGCACTGTTCCAGTTGAGCCGCCATGTTCAACTGACTCACATAACCAATGTACGATAAATGGCAGCCGAATCGACGTGGAGTGTTGCCAAGAATGATTAACGAATTCACCTGATACAAACCTAATCAATGTAGGTCCTTTAGGTATGAAATTATACGCCGTGTAAACTTATTTTCTGACCGCCCCTCTTTTATATATATATATATATATATATATATATATATATATATATTATATATATAATATATATATATATATATATATATATATACACACACATTCAACTGCAAAGAACACGCAGTATAAATAACGTAAAGAACGACGCTTGTATAGGAGATATTCCGCGCAAGACGAGAGAGAGAGAACGAAACAAATGAAAAAATGAGGTAACCACCCGGGAATCGAACCCTGGATCTTCCGATTGCCGGTCAGATGCGATTCCCGGGTGGTTACCTCATTTTTTCATTTGTTTCGTTCTCTCTCTCTCGTCTTGCGCGGAATATCTCCTATACAAGCGTCGTCTTTACGTTATTTATACTGCGTTTCTTTGCAGTTGAATGTATATAATGTTACGGCATGCGGGAGGTGCCCCCTTGGGGCATTGGTTTCTGCGAGTATGTAGAAGAATTACGGCATTTGGAAGAGTGAGGCCCATGGTGCAATGGTATCGCATCTGACCGGCAATCGGAAGATCCCGGGTTCGATTCCCGGGTGGTTACCTCATTTTTTCATTTGTTTCGTTCTCTCTCTCTCGTCTTGCGCGGAATATCTCCTATACAAGCGTCGTTCTTTACGATATATATATATATATATATATATGCAGGGGCGTACACAGCATTTCTTAAAGGGGGCGGGCGGGCACACACACACACACACACACACTATATATATATATATATATATATATATATATATATGTATTGTGTGTGTGTGTGTGTGTCAACTCAAAATTGATGATGATTGATTTAGAATCAAAATGAATTGTATCTTAGAAGGCTTCAGTTGTATTTTATTTCCAATTTATGGGCAAAGAATTAAATTTGCACAAATTAATCGTTACGTATATATATATATATATATATATATATATATATATATATATATATATATATTTATATATATATATAAACGTTCCTAAGCCAGCCAAAACTGCTTTTGAGTTTTGAGTTAATAACATGTCGTGGTAACCATGAAATAATTGAAATTTCATACGACAGCAAGATGTTTTTGTGGTGAATGTTGCAAAGTTATCGATTTTTAAAACTTTCTTTTTCAAATATCTTTAATGAGAGTAGTAATAATTTTTACAATGAGGGGGCCTATGCCCCCTATGCCCCCCCTGTGTACGCCACTGTATATATGACTCAAGCGGTTATCCGTGATTCACTCAATTGTGAATCGAGTTAACCGTGATTTACTAATTGTGACAATTTTGCACTCATCCGTGATAATGACACCGAGTTAACCGTGATTTGGAGCAGTGTTTATATCGCTTCCTGCCAATTCACCACAACGCGCCTCAATCATTGTCTTTCCCTTTTTCAAAGAGTACAAATATTGGGCCTACGCTTGTGATTTCGCATATCTTCACATATTATGGTGATAAAAGCTACTTAATTATATATTGTAATAGAATAATACAGTGTGTGGTGGCGGGCAGCAGCGGCCACACAACCTACCGGTGGGGTATACCGAGTTAACCGTGAAATCGGGTTATCCGTCACCATGGACCTCCCTTCAATCACGGAGTGAGTAATATATATATATATATATATATATATATATATACGTACAGGGTGTCCCAGGAGGAAATGTCAAGAATGCACCATTTGACTCTTCGGGTATTTCTAAGTAGAAAGTATTATATTGACATGTGCCTGATTCCCAACCGTTACCGAGATACAGGCCTCTACATTTGGGTAACTAAAACATAATAAAAAGCCGATCTTAGATAACACTAGGCAACAAATTTCAACTTTTTTTTTGTTACAGACACGTGAACTACTGATTCCTACTAAAGCGCTGATGCTGATTTCAGATCTGATATCAAAATTTCTCTATCACGTCCAGATTTTGTGTAACCGAAAACCCTATTTTCATTTTTTTTCTCACCTGCTTCTATTACGAAAGCCGTCTAAGCTACTTTTCCGTGCCACGTTTTTATGTTAAGCATACTTAAATAATTAGTGAACAGGGATGTCTTTCCTCCTTTATTCTGGCTTAAGACAGACAGCGGAATTCCGCTGGCGGAGTTACCACCCCTGCGCCCAACCATCCACCCAAAGCGCGTTAGTATTTTGTTGTTACTACTGAAAGGCAAATTCCTGTTCTTAAGTGAAACTTTGGTGTGTCCTCTTCCTTGTCGCTTGTAGGATGACGAGCTCCTTCTGCAGGAACCAACAATAATCTCCCATCATATTTGGGTTGAAATTACCTTGGTATCTGTTTTCCATAACTGAGACGCCGTTGGTGGAAGCGCTCACCATGCTCGTCACTTACAGCCCCAAGGTTGGCCGGGAAGAAGTCAAGATGAGAATGTAAAAAATGAATTTTCAAAGACATTCTGCATCCCATTATTTCATAAGATTTAAGCATGTTTTCTACGAGTTTACGGTGGTTTTCAGCTTTGTGGTTTCCAAGAAAATTTTTGACAACTTCAACGAAAGATGTCCATGCTCCTAGTTCATTCTCATTTAGGTTAGATGGAAACGATGAGTCGTGGATGACACTGCGGATCTGTGGTCCAGTGAAAACTCCAGCTTCTAGCTTAGCATCTGTCAATATTCCTTTGAATTTATCCTTTAAATATTGGAAACCACTACCTTGATGATCCATACCCTTCACGAAATTTTTCATAAGGCCAAGTTTAATGTGAAGTGGTGGAAGATGTACTTTCTGAGGGTCAATAAGTGCTGGGTGTTTCACATTGTATTTACCAACAACATGTTCAGTTCTAGATGGCCAATCATGTTTTTTGTAGTGGCTCTTGTCATCTCTGCTGTTCCATAGACACAAAAAGCACATATGCTTTGTGTAGCCCAACTGTAACCCAAGAAGTAATGATACAACTTTAAGGTCGCCACAAATATTCCATGTGTGGTCCTTATATTTGATGAGTCTTAGCAGCAGTTATATCGATTCATAAGTCTCATTAAGGCCAGTGGCATGTGCTACAGGTATTGAAGGTTTTTCATTGCCGTTGTGCAGTAATACAGCTTTAAGGCTAGCTTTACTAGAGTCAATGAACAGTCTCCATTCTTTTGGATCATAGCGACAGCCAATCCCTTGCATCAGACCACTGATATCGTGGCAGAAACAAACGCTTTCTTCCTGTAAGTAAAATGATGAAAACTGCAAATGGCGATGGCGGAAATGGGAAACTTTGGTGTTTGGTTGGAGAAGATTAAATTCTTGAAGTCTTGAACCAAGCAACTCTGCCTTTTCTTTTGGTAATTCCAAATCGCGCACTAAGTCATTTAACTCCGCTTGACTTAACAAATGTGGGGAAATATTTGCATCTGGAACATATATGCCATCTTTCCCTGTTTCTATATCACTAGCAGAATCTTCAGATGAACTGCTGTCTGTTATCGTTGCTGGTGGAACTGGTGGTGGATTTGTTTCATCATGTGGTACTGGTTTCAGTGCTGATTCGCAGTTTGGGTACGTGATCTTTGATTTGTTTTTCTTTGTGAAACCAGCAATCTTTGTCAAACAAAAATAACAATCATTGAAGTGATTTTTCGGCTCACGCCAAACCATGGGGACTGAGAACGGCATAGCTTTTCTTTTACCATTCATCCAAGCTATTAACATTGCATTGCACTGTGCACAGCAAATATGTGGTGCCCAGTCCCTCTGTTGGTCTCCTAACTTACAGTCAAAATAACACTTGTAGGCAAGTTTAATCTTTGTTGTTATGTTTCTACGTTGTGGCTTAGGTGTATATTGTCCACAGACAAAGCAGAAGTTGTCTGGGTGATTTACACAAGCACGTCTATTTGATGCCATTTTGAATTACCATACAATATCTGAAAAAACGTAGAAAGTAATTATTACGATGTGCAAAATAAAAAGAAATACACACCGTAGTACAAAACAAATGCTATAAAAACACACAAGTCACCACAACCTGTCACTTGCTCATCAGCAGAGAGCTTCAACAACCGTTCTGCTTGACTGTCACGTAGCGACTCGGGATAAATTTTATTTATCAAAATTGTTCGAATTTGTATATAGTTGGCAAAAAAAATTGCTTTAACCTTGAAAAGCAAGTTTCATATTACTGGCATTAAGCCGATTAAAACCAAAATCTGGACGTGGTAGAAAATTTTACTAAAAGTGATTTGCATTTTACACAAAATCTAGACGTGATAGAAAAAATCTAATTATAGATTTGAAATCAGCATACCGAAATTAGCTAGGAGCACCTATTTGGTCTTCTGTAACAAAATCTTTGTTGCCTAGTGTAATATTCAATGACATTTAATGATACATTGGCAACTGTGCAGATCCTCACATTATTTATTTACATTATTTTTTTGTCTGGGGGTTCTTGAAGAGTAACGTTTATCAGCCGGGTAAGCCCGAAACTAGGGAGCAGTTGGTTGCACGTATACAGGATGCGTTCATAAACCTCAGAAATGAACTTCCCCGTTTTCCTTGGCAAGACTCGATGGATCGGAGGCTCACCGCGTGCATTGAAGAAGGAGGGGGTCACTTTGAAACCATTCTGCATTAAGTGCAATAGTGTATTGTATGTTTGTACTTTTTGTAAACCACAAGTGTTGATCGAAAGGATTATTTTAAAGAAACATATTAATATAGCCCGCATTGAAGTGAAGAACGCCTTCAGAGAGTCCGAAGTAAGAAAAAAATATATATATTTTTTTTTCCACCGTTCCTCATGCGTGGAGAAGTACACTTTTGGATGATATTTACAACAACTTACGTAGAAGATGCAGAACTCAGAATAGGAAATTAAACAATAGACTGGAGGATTTAATTCGTAATAGTTACTGGACTAAAAAAAAGTGATTTTAGTAATATTAACTTGTCGTCCCAAGAACTAGACTTCAATATGAAATGTGCGTTAGGTTTTGGGTTAGGTTTCTCAGTCCCAAAAAAGCCCAGCAGTTTACTGATTGCTAAGTCTTTTATTAATTTTGAAAAACATAGTAATATTTCCGAAAGTGAGGTGACTTTAGCCAAAGGTTGTGTGTATAGTGTTTTTAATACGAAGTTTGAATCGAATTATCCTTTGAGGTTTGAAAAAGCCCTAAAAACACTGAAAAATAATGATTCACTACATATTACTAAAGCGGACAAATCCAATTCGATCGTCATCATGGACAAAACAGTTATGTTGAAAAGATGAATACGTTATTAAGTGATCGTGACACGTACAAACCTCTTAATAGAGACCCATTGGAGGATGTTAATAAAATGTTTAACAGAAAATTAAGAGAAATATTAAAAAATAACTATAATGGGCTTCCACAGCAGTTTCTTAGTATCAATTCGTCACTACCATATCTGTACGGCTTAGTAAAAACACACAAAGTTAATAATCCCATGAGGCCTATTGTTAGCTCAGTGGGCTCCGTAACCTATAAGCTATCAAAATGGTTAGTTAGTTTATTAACACCGTTAGTTGGCTCTATTTCTGAGTCACATATTGTAAATAGCATGGATCTTATTGACAAACTGAAGTTCCCTAATGACCCTAATTTCAAATTGGTAAGCTTCGATGTATGCTCGCTATTCACAAAAGTCCATGTTGATGACCTACTTGATTTTTTAAAAGATAAGATTTCTGAATATTCTTTCCCTGTTCAACACAACACTCTTATTGAGTTAATTAAGCTGTGTGTCAAAGATTGTAAATTTCAGTTTGAAAATAAGTTTTATGTTATGTCGTTTGGATTGGCTATGGGAAATCCCCTTTCACCTGTACTAGCTAATTTATATATGGAATTTTTTGAAAGTAGAATTTTGCCTACGATTGTTAATTTTAACCTGGTTTGGTACAGGTATATAGATGATATTTTATGCCTTTGGCCTAATAATTTGGATGTGGACTTATTTCTTGGTAGGCTCAACAATTTAGTCCCATCTATTAAGTTTACAGTTGAAAAAGAAAATGATGGAAGCCTATCTTTTCTTGATCTAAAAATTTGGAGATGCTCTAATCAGTTCAAATATGAAGTCTACAGTAAGCCTACTAATAATAACTCTTACGTGCATTTTTATTCTGACCATCATCCTTCGATTAAATCCTCTATTTTCTCTGCTATGTTTCTTCGAGCATTGAAAGTTGTCAGTCCTGAATTTTTAGATTCCGAGTTATGCAATATCATGAATATTGGTACTAAATTATGTTATCCTATTTCATTTTTAGATAACTGTCTTAAGAAAGCCAAGAATAGGTATTATAATAATGTAATTGTAAAGGAATTTCAGCGTAAAAATATCCTTAGCCTACCTTACCATGTTAATTTTCAATACCTTCCAACTGTACTTAAAGCAATTGGCATGAATGTAATCTTTAAGTATAATAATACTGTTAAATCACGCCTAATAAAGAATAGCCCTGATAATGTTGTTGGTTGTGTGTATTCAATCGGATGTACACAATGTAACTCAGTATATATAGGCCAAACCGGTAAAACGTTAGATATTAGGGTAAAACAGCATAAATATGCTTGTAGAACAGCTAATACTTCCAATGCTTTATTTAACCATATGTATAGATGTAACCATAGCATCAAGTGGGATAGTTCTAAAGCGCTTGTTAAAAACAGAGATATAATAGAACGAAATATTCTAGAATGTGCATTTATTCATTTTAAAAACAATTTCAATAACAGTGCGGGACGTATAAAATTGACGATATCATGTTAAAATTTCTTTTGCCTCTCATTAACCCTTGATAATATGTGCTAATTGTTTTGTTTTTCCTGTACATTGTATATATTTATGGGCATCTCGCCTTTTATCTTCATTCCCTGACGAGGTGTAGCTTTGAATACACGAAAGGCCTTGGAATCGTTTTTCTTTTTCCTTGTGGGTTTGCAGCATTTATTCATTTCACGTGTTTTATTGTGAAATTCATCCCATATATATATATATATATATATATATATATATATATATATATATATATATACTGTATATGGAATACACAGACCTAATATGCATGGAATAGGGAACCCTTCTGGGATAATTAAATCCACTACAGTATAGTCCGATTACATACTGTAATGGTAAATGGCAATACTAACGTTTTTCCTTTTATATATATATATATATATATATATATATATATATATATATATACTGTAATGGTAAATGGCAAATACTAACGTTTTTAACTTTTATATATATATATATATATATATATATATATATATATATATATATATATATATTGCGCAGATATACAAGTGAGAGACAAGTTTTTTCCATGTGTTTCTCACGATGCAGGTAAAAAGTTGTACCATGGAATTCATGATTTCCGATGCCCAGAATTCTGGACATTGTATACACCAGAAGAATAAGTAGAATAAGTGAAATGGCCATCCCGTATCAAAGCTAAAATATAAGAAATACAAATAAAAACATAAAACGACAATACAGGGTGTCCCGTAAGTCTGGACCCATAGGGAAAAATAATAAAATTACAAAATAGTCCAAAAATTTATTACATAATCTGTTCAAAGTGTCCGCCGTTGTGTCGCACACATAGTTGAAGACGCAATCTCCACTGCGACAGCACTTTCTGAATCACAGTCGCAGAAATTTCTTGACACGCCTCCACAATGCGTGCTTTAAGGTGGAAAATGTTCTGAAGTTTGACCTCGTACACTTTGGCTTTCAAGTGGCCCCACAAATAAAACTCCAGCGGAGTAAGATCATAATAAAAAAATAATAAAAATAATAATAAAAAAAAATATATATATATTATAAATAAATTTTTGGACTATTTTGTAATTTTATTATTTTTCCCTATGGGTCCAGACTTACGGGACACCCTGTAGAATTGAAAGGACAAAATTCTTACTGGATAAAGAGTTCAAGGTTCAATATTAAAGTGAAAATATTTTATTATTCGCTTTTGGACATACAAAATGTAAAATAATACTTGCGGAAACATTTTATATAATTTACAATTTAGTTGTTACTTGCGAGCCTCACAGAGCAGTGGGGAGGGGGTGAAGGGGAGGTCTTCAGGTAATAAAAATAATATGATTGTAGGAAAGAAATTTCCATCCTGTGACGCAGCCTTTTCGCCTTAGCCTTAAAGCTTTGGTGAGAGATTAATGGTACACTTTAGTATCTTTTCTTAAATGTCGTATCTCCTCCAGTTAGCGAGCCTTCGCGAACGAGGTCCACCACCAGCCCTTTAAAGGTGCGAATTTATGTCTATTTCTTTATTAAAATAGAAAGAGACCTTCGCGAACGAGGTCCACCACCAGCCCTTTAAAGGTGCGAATTTATGTCTATTTCTTTATTAAAATAGAAAGAGAACATCAGAAACAAATTGAAAAGATACAAAAAAACGCAAAAATATAACAAAAAAAAATCAGGAAAGATTTAATTTAAGGTCAGGGAAAGCTTGTTTGGTCTGCACTACAAGTTTGCTCATTTTACTTAGGTCATTTGAGCCTTCCCTAAAAGGTGACTCAGAGACAGGTCACGAAATTAAAGTTCAGCAATGTTGACATAATTTATAAATAATAAAATTTCCAATTTGAAGGAAGGAATGTGGAAATTCTGTTTACAATTAAAAAAAAGGCAGTTTCCGTGCAATTAATCAGCTGTTTGGACAAACTTCAAAGACAGTTAAAGTATGGGTGAGAAAAGGTTGACAAAAGTTGCATTTGCAATTGCCAATTCATGTCGGTGGATGACCATTCCCTTTTCCTCCTTACCAATATTGCAACCCCAAACCTCTCTTCCATGTCATTCTGTATATGGCCCCCTTCCAATACAATTTACTCCGTACCTTCATGCAATGATGTCTGTCATTTCTATTTTTTACATATAAGTATTGCTGTTTTCTGTGTGAATGGGATAGTCGGGCTAGGACTTCTCATTACATCAAGAAGGATTGGCCACTCCGACACTCATTGGAACCTGGAACAAAAAATGTTCAGTCTCCTCCACTTGTAGAATCGAGCAAGATTTTGTTACCACCATTACACATCAAACTGGGCGTCATGAAAAATTTTGTTAAGGCTATGGATAAAACGGGGGGCAGCTTTTAAGTACCTTCGTGGTAAATTCCCAAAGCTCAGTGAAACAAAAAACAAGGAGGGTGTATTTGTTGGTCCACAGATCCGCGAGCTTCTTAGAGATGAGGAGTTCGACCGTATCCTAGGTGGTAAGGAGAAGACAGCGTGGAATGCTTTCCGGTTAGTAGCAACCAATTTTCTCGGAAGTACCAAAGCTGACAATTACAGGGAGCTGGTGGAAAACCTGCTGTTGTCCTATCAAAAAATGGGCTGCAATATGTCTTTAAAGATACATTTCCTCCATTCGCACCTGGAATTTTTTCCGGCCAACTGCGGAGCAGTCAGCAATGAACATGGTGAACGTTTCCACCAGGATATCTCAGCGATGGAGAAACGCTACCAGGGGAAATGGAGTCCATCATTGTTAGCAGACTACTGCTGGACAATAACAAGAGATGCTCCAGAAGTTGAATACAGGAGACAAGCAAAGAAGCGACGGGTTGAATCAATATGTGACTGCATTATACAGGTATGTTACTAATATATGGTGTGTGTATATATATATATATATATATATATATATATATACGCAAAATTTGTAACTTGAATTTTCTTGGAAACTGTAGCCAATCGACTGTTTTTATGGTCATATTCGTTTTCAGCACCCCAAAATCCATAATAGGAAACACATTTTATCTCCGAAGCACAAACTTTTTCAAAATTTGTAGACCAGTGTAATCAAATAGAACTTACTGTCTATAAAGGCCATGACGACCATTTCCCTTGAATGGTCTTTATACTCGTATATACGTTTTTGTGAATTTAATTGGTGAATTTAACTTTAGTTAGTTTAACACGGAGATTTTGTGTGTGTGTGTGTGTGTGTGTGTGTGTGTGTGTGTGTGTGTCTTTTTCTTGGCGCTATCTGAAGATGTGTTTATAGACAATTTCAAGCTGCGGCTGCCATTTCTGAGGTACTTAAAAATAAGTAATTTAATTTAAAATCAAGTTTCGACTTTTCTCTAACTTAATGCCATTCTCATACTATTCGGTGAGACTTACCTCTGGGTGTGCTTACTTGTCTGTTGGTGGAGTGTATAATATGTGCGGAAATGACAATAGATGAGTGTTTTTGGGTAATAACATGCCCCGACAAAAGCTAGTGTGTATCTGTGTGCGTGAATTCAATTCACGTGTGTCTCTCTAATTAACTTGGTTAACCTTGGTTTTAGCTCCCGCCAGAATTGTTCATTCTGACGAAGATCAAGCTTGTCACTCCACCTTAGACCTACAATTTAACGTGGAATCCGAACCAAGCCTCACCAGCAGCCCAGCGTCTTAACCACTAGACTACCCAGGGTACCCATTTATCTACCAATCAATTTGTATTGTGTAGAAGGATAAAGAACTGGGTTTGCTGCCCGCCGCCTGTCATCTCGATCCCAGGGCCGATGGGTTTGTAGTAAGGGTGTGCGATTCGGATATTTTTATTTCGATTCGATTTTTGATTCGATTCGGCCACTTGTTTTCGAGTCTCGATTCGATTCGACTGCGACTGTGCACTGCACTCACCTATACTTTACAGTTTACATGCACCAGCACCAACAGAACAATTTACATGCACCAGCAACAACAAAAGCGTAATCTCTCAAATATCCAACTATTTTATAATGTTATTATATTATATTTTATATATATATATATATATATATATATATATAGCGAGGAATAGGAGGACGAAAAGATGGTACATGTTTATTAACAGACGTTTCGGAAAAATTCAATTTCCATCATCAGTGCTAAAAATTTTAAAACAAGTAAAAATAAATAAGTATAATAAATAGAAACGAACAACAAATTAAAATGGCGCAACAATTAGCGAGAATCAAAAGCAAGTTACAATGTGTATTAAATTAAAAGATTAAAAGTTAAATGATATAAAGTATAAAAGTATGGATAATAAGTAAAATATAAAATGGTTTAGGTGGAACAGAATTGTAAAGTTTCTTACAATTAGCGAAAATTAAAAGCAAGTTACAATGTGTATTAAATTAAAAGATTAAAAATTAAATGATATAAAGTATAAAAGTATGGATGATAAGTAAACTATAAAATGGTTTAGGTGGAACAGAATTGTAAAGTTTCTTACCAGATTGTAATGAGACTAATTATACAGAAGATTGGGAATGGTTGCCTGTTGAAAGAATTCCATTGGGACGATGGAGCCGGGCGGAGTGATGGTGGATTTCTTTTGAAAGTTTATTTGGCAATGTTTAAATTGAAAGCGGAACTGTAATCATTGAGGGTTGACTGGATACTGAGGATGTAAAGGGACTCAAGTATGCGGAGGTCGATTAGTTGGTTGGTTGAGTTAATGATTTTGAAATTGGAGGAAAGTAACGGGTGGTTGTGGAGGTGGCAGTGATCCCTTATTGCAGATTTGGAGGGTTTATTCAGGGGCTGTGAAGTTCTTGTAGAAATCCCACGATGCTCGTCCACTCTTGTTTGATATTGGCGGATGGTACTGCCAATATAGTTCGCTTTGCAGCGAACACAATTAAAAGCGTAGATAGTGGACGAAGCAAGTGGCTGGGGTGTTTTTTCTTTATGGTTGAGGTAAGATTTGATACTATTGTTGGTGAAAGCGAAATGAAATTTAATTTGGGGGTAAAGCGGCGTGAGTAAGAGACGGAGTTCTGAAAGTATTTTGTGGCTAATATGGTCATAATAAGGGAATGAAAAATATTGTACGTCTTTTTTAACAGTGGGAATTTTAAGAGGGGGGTTGATAAATATTATTAAGAAAATTTCTGGTTAAAGACTGTAACAGATGTTTTGGGAAAGAGTTATTAATGCTGAAGTTAAGAATTAACTCTATTTCATGGTGAAAAGATAAGTACGAGGAGCAAAGATGGTAGGCGCGATGGATTAAAATTTTAATACTGTTTATTTTATATAGCAAAGGGATGTGGCTTAGGAAATTAGTACCCAGGCCTGTATACGTGGGTTTTCGATATATGGAAGTGCTAAATTTGTTGTTTTGTTTAGTTATTGTAATATCTAGGAAGGGAAGGGTGTTATTGGATTCGTCTTCTTTGGTGAACTTAATATTTTTATGTTGGGAATTAAGGTAGTTAAGAAAAAGGGGGGGCGTGGTTGGCATTGTGAAAAAGGAGAAAGGTGTCATCAACGTATCTTTTATATAGGCGTGGTTTATAATGAGTGGGGCAATGAAGTAGCCAGTTATTTTCGTGATGGCTGAGGAAGATGTTCGCTAAAGTGGCACTTAAGGGGGATCCCATAGCTAATGAGTCGATTTGTTGATAAAGTTGTTGGTTAAAGAAAAAATAGGTGTCTGAGGCGGCGAGCGTAAGCAGTTTGGTAAATTCATGTTTTGTCAGATTCAAAACTGTACTCGGATTGTTGGCAAAAAGGCTATTAATACAGATATCGATAGCTTCTTTAATTGGAACGTTGGTGTAGAGAGATACTATATCGAAACTATGCATATGAAGGTTATTTGAGTTATTTATGGTCCATATTTCTTTAGCGAATTCGTAGGAGTTGGTGACGGAATATTCGTTTTGGGTTAGGGGGGTTAAAGTGGGAATTAGGAATTTTGCTAGTTTGTAATTGTGGGTAGTGTAGGCCGAAAGGATGGGTCTAATGGGTAAGTTGGGTTTATGTATTTTAGGGAGGCCATAGAGAGTACCTGGGGATGAGCCGGAAGAACGTACTTGGTTATAAGTGCTTTCTGAAATTTTGTTCTGATCATATAGTTTTTTGAGGAAACGGTTGATTTTATCTTCAAGTTTTAGGGAAAGGGTTAAAGGATTATCGTTAATCTTTTTAAATTTGGTGGGATCGTTAAGAACGTTATTGACCTTATTAATATAATCTGGTTTATTAAGAAGGACGGTACCTTTACCTTTGTCGGGGCGTGAAATGATAATGGAGTCGTCTTTAGATAGTTCTTTAAGGCGAAAGAGGTCTTTTTTATTAATAAGGGGGCAAAAAACTTTATGAGGTTTAAAACTATAAAAATGTTTATTAGCGATGTGGGTGATTGAGGACTTTAAAAGCGGAAGTTTTGACTCGTCAACTATTGAGAATTTTTTTAAACTATGAAAGAGTTTTTCGAAAGATAAAAAGTGCTTAAAATAATTTATCTTAAAATTTGGCAGTTTAAAATCTAAGGGTTCTATTAGAAAAGTTGAAAATGGTTTGATCAGGATTTAGGGGCTGAAGGTTAGAGTTTAAGCCTAATAGGTTTAATTTTCTATTGTGTCGTTGTTGAATCTGTTTCCGGTAGATATTAACATCTTTGATAGTTTGATTTTTTAACATTAAATAGTCGATGAGACTTACAGATTCTTTCAATTGAGTTAAGAGAGAATTATATTTAACAAGAAGTCTTTTACTATTGGAATGCTTAAATTTAATTTCTTTACTCAACAATTTGCACTGGAACGATTTGTATATATTGGAGTTGTAGAGGCGTTTATTGTAGAGTTTGAATTTAATAAATTTGGGAATAGAATTATAACTCTTACAGACGTTTAGGAAGTGAAGGTCGCAGTTTGTTTTCGTCCATTTTCGGTAAATGTTCTTGGAATCTTTGTACTTCTTCAGCGTGGCTCGGTCGTATCTTTCTATGATAACTTGGTTGAATGGTTTGTTCTTAGGGAAGCGTAACTTAGCGAGGAATAGGAGGACGAAAAGATGGTACATGTTTATTAACAGACGTTTCGGAAAAATTCAATTTCCATCATCAGTGCTAAAAATTTTAAAACAAGTAAAAATAAATAAGTATAATAAATAGAAACGAACAACAAACTAAAATGGCGCAACAATTAGCGAGAATCAAAAGCAAGTTACAATGTGTATTAAATTAAAAGATTAAAAGTTAAATGATATAAAGTATAAAAGTATGGATAATAAGTAAAATATAAAATGGTTTAGGTGGAACAGAATTGTAAAGTTTCTTACAATTAGCGAAAATTAAAAGCAAGTTACAATGTGTATTAAATTAAAAGATTAAAAATTAAATGATATAAAGTATAAAAGTATGGATGATAAGTAAAATATAAAATGGTTTAGCACTGATGATGGAAATTGAATTTTTCCGAAACGTCTGTTAATAAACATGTACCATCTTTTCGTCCTCCTATTCCTCGCTAAGTTACGCTTCCCTAAGAACAAACCATTCAACCAAGTTATATATATATATATATATATATATATATATATATATTATATATACAGGCCCGGATTTAGCTATAGGCGAACTAGGCGATCGCCTAGGGCCTCGCGCCAAAGGGGGCCTCGCTCAAGCCGTTTTGCGCGTTCTGTTCAAGTGATATTAATGATTTAGAACTCTATGAAGAACTTAAAGTGCTTTGCAGGTTTATACCTGAGAAAACAGATCTCGGAAATGCCCTTGTTTATATAGTGCAAAAACAACTAAGTGAGATTTATCCTAATGTTTATGTTGCACTTCGAATAGTATTAACCATCCCAGTTACTGTTGCTTCGGCTGAAAGAAGTTTCTCGCGTCTCAAACTTATTAAAACATATTTGCGTTCCACCATGTCTCAAGCGAGATTGCAATCATTAGCTATGTTATCAATAGAAAACGATATAACAAATTCATTAGATTATTCTCAATTAATTGAAGAGTTTAGCTCGAAGAAAAGTAGAAAAGCATTGCTGTAATATTCAAGGAGCATCTGAACCAAATATTAAAGCATTAATATTTAGCCTGATAAGTCGATCGCTCACTATTATAAAAAATGAAATGTCTACATCTCTTATACATCACATATGAAAAACGTTTGTATACTATGGAAAGTCATTACCTATAATATTATATAAATCTTAGAAATCATTGTCTTATATTTTCGATACAAATCTTGATTCATATTATAATTTATACTTATTTGTATGGTTTATTTATATTTCTTATACAATTTCCATGCGTGATTATTTTGGTTTGGTTTAATTTTTAAGTGCTGGCATAGTTCTGTCTATGCGGGATTCTAATATTGCTGGTATAGTACCGATAATTAAGTCCATATTTTCATATATATAGGCCTAGGGCCTCGCAATTTCTAGATCTGCCTAGGGCCTCGCAACTTCTAGATCCTGCCCTGTATATATATATATTTTAAATTTTTTTTTTTTTTTTTATTCCACGGTTTCGGCATTCCATGGTTTTGGAGTAGCGCCAGTTTATCGTCTCGACAGGTTACAGTTAGCGAATCGAAGAATCGAAATTTTTTAGTTCTAAGTCTGGTCGGGTTTCGATTCTTTTACTGAATCGACCCGAATCGACATTTTCGATTAATCGCACAGGACTAGTTCGTAGTCAGCGACGCTAAACACTCCACCACCGAGGCGCATAACTAACCGTGCTTTTTCTCAACCACTTCCGGATATGCTGGTCCTATATTTGTCAAATAAAAAATGAAAACTTATCATGAACAAGTCCATTTTCGAGACAAAATCTTTTAGCTACATTGCGATAGCAGATAGGTTCTGCTTTCAAATTCTTTTTCCTATTGATGAAATTAGAAGAGAAAAGTGCGAATTGGTCCTATGAAAAGGGAACGATAATATAACGTAGTATAGCGATAGTATAGTGTACGATAGTATAGCGAAACTAAACATATTCAATATCGCTTGCATGCTGAACTGTCTACTGTGAGTGGTAAAACCTGCAAACAAAATGATCTTATCGAAAACTCTAGAACCCACTCACTAGTGATGTACCGAGTCCAAAATTTAGCCGATGCCGATGCCGATTAATTGGTACACCACTACCACTCACCCATTACAACAGTGCGAAATAGTTTAAAATTTGTTTCAAGCCCAAGTGAGAAATGGTAGGGATAGCAGTGACGATCTCGCTGTTCGTTATTTATGATATTTGACTCCCGTACGATTTCCATATACTGTAATCCCGGGTGATACGAATAACATCCCACTCAGCGCGTTTGGATAGGGGAAGGAAGTCCAACAAAATAGACATGCAAATTTTGTACTATTAGTGAAGACTGTATATGAGAGAGAGAGAGAGAGAGAGAGAGAGAGAGATTAAGAATTATACAAGTTGAAATATTGCTTAAAGACGTGATTCGGATGGTGATTTAAATCACTGTTTCTCAACCGGTGTGCCACTAGGTGAGTTCTGGTGTCCCTGTCTCGAAGAAACAAATTTAAATAACGTTATAGTAAAGATCAAACTAGACTGGGTTCGACTCATCCCTTAATTTAGATAGCTATCGGAGGGTATACCTTGAATCGCAAAACATTCTCTTATGAGAAGCTGCCTTGAAAAATTCGAGGAAGATTTCTGATAAGACTCCTTTTCTGGACTGATGCACATGACTTTTACCTGGCTGAAGCAGGTTTTCCCATGGACGGTAAATTTAAAAAAAAAAAAGGTTTAAAAATAGATTGTGTGAAGTGATATGTCTTATCTTATATTAGTATGCCGTCGTGTAAAAATAGGTTGAAAGATATGGATTTAAGAATACATACATACACTATATATACTACACTATACGATTTTAAAAATACATACATACACTATACATACTATACTATGCGGCTTTAAAAATACATACATACATTATACATACTACACTGTACAGTTTTAAAAATATATACATACACTATACATACTATACTATACGGCTTTAAAAATATATATATACACTATATATACACTATACTATGCGGCTTTAAAAATACATGCATACACTATACCTACTACACTATACGGCTTTAAAAATACATACATACACTGTACATACTATACTATACGGTTTTAAAATACATACATACACTATACATACTATACTATACGGTTTTAAAAATACATACATACACTGTACATACTATACTATAATACACTATACGTACATACACTATACATTATCTGAGAACCCCTTTCAAAATTCATTGACCCTAGCACGATGCTGGACTTCGGGGCTGAAAAACATTGAAATCAATTACATAGTTAAAGATACAATATGATCACCTTCACCAGGAATAA
>JAJOZX010001229.1:342500-375000 GCA_023014485.1 Bathynomus jamesi | reverse complement strand
ATAAATATTTAGGTTATCAAAGGTTTATATCTACTTATTTTCTACCTATTTATCGATCTACTTAATTATCGATTTATTTATTTATCTACCGAGTTATCGTTCTATCTATTTATCTACTTATTTATGTATCTATCTCTCCGTCTACCAATTTATCAATCTCTTTAATTATATTATCAGTTTATTTATCAATCTCTCTATCTATCTATATATTTATCTATCTACCTATCTATCTGTATATTTATTTATTTATCCATCTATCAATCTATCTATCTACTTATTTATTGATCTATTTATCTCTCTATCTACTTATTTATCGATCTATCTATTTATCTACTTATTAATCAATTTATCTATTTATCTACCACCCTGTCTACCAATATACAGGGTGGGCCAAAAAACTATTACCCAACTTTTGAAAAAATATTGTAGTTCACCCTATACATTGATCCAACTGCTGAGGCCGGATGTTGTACCTATACTTTTAATCTTTCAAACGCTAGCTTTCAATGCCCCAGGAGTAGAGGTACAGGCTCACAACTGTAGGGAGGTATCAGAATATGGGGCTCAGTGAAAGGCGGTCAAAGTCAGCAACTGATACTTTCAGACGAGTCAGTTTCTCCATAAATAATTAATTTTCCTAATTTTTACACAAAATAATTAATTTATTTCCTTTTTCATTTCAGACCGTCATTCTGCTATAGTTGGTGAACAAGTTATAACGTAATGAAATACTCTTTGGAAGATGAAGCATTGATATTGAACCTGCGTAAGGAGAAACACTGGGGTGCAAAACGAATGAAGAAAGAGTTTCCAAATAAACGATGGACCATACCTGGACTCCAATATCTCATAAAGAAAATCGATATCACAGGGTCGCCCAAACGAAAAGAAGGCAGTGGAAGGTCAAAAACATCACGTACTGAGGGAAATATTGACACGGTTTCATCCATGATATGCAGTCAAGAAGAACGGCCCAACACCCACAAGTCCGTTAGAGAAATTTAAAAAAATACTTGTATTTCTCGCTCTAGTGTTCGTCGTATAGTAAAAGATGATCTGGGTTTTAAATGTTTTAAAAGAGTCGAAGTTCATAAGCTCTCTGCATCAACTAAGCAAGCAGAAGTTGAAAAATGTCGTGCTATGTTAGATCGATTCCCAGACAGAGACGTGTCGAAAATATGGTTCAGTGACAAGAAGACCTTTACGGTTGCTTCAACACACAAAATGACCGAGTTTATGGAAGACAGGACAAAAAATCTATCAGTCTAGATCGACTTTGCAGGAACGTTCGCATTTTTCTCAAAAAGTCATGGTTTCCACCTTTATTTCAAAGTTAGGGAAGTCAGAGATTGTTTTCGTTGATCAAACAAAATGCCAAAATCACTGCTGCTTATTACTAAGAAAAAATCCTTGATGCGTCGTCGATAAGGGAGAAGTCAAGGTTGCAAGCGTGCATTGATAATAGAGGAGGACACATTCCGCATAATCTTGGACTCAATTAGATAACTGTATAGAAACAAAGTTTTTCTACCCGTATCTGTATAACAGCGAATTACAAAATAATGGTTACAGTTAGCAAACATCCAACTTCACCACGAGATAGACCACGAAATTCTATACAGAACACATATATTGATTGTACAAATAACATTTGATAAAGGTAAAATTATATTGTTCAAAATCAGGGTAATAGGTTTTTTGGCCCACCCGGACATATACATACATACATACATATACATACATATACACACATATACATACGTACGTATGTCTGATAAAATTTGAGAGGAAATGATGATTATATGAAAAGAAAATTAATATGTAGTCGCTAAATTATTCTTGCTACTGTCCCCTCCTGGTTTGTTTAAATTGCATAAATTACGATGAAGCAAACACATGACTAACCCCATTGGACTTGAGGCCAAAATGTCAGGTGATTTATATATATATATATATATATATATATATATAATATATATATAATAACGATGTAAATATACAATGATTTATATATAATCCCCCCCCCCCCCCCCCAATGTCCCTATATTTATTTGTCCGTTATTTTATAATGGATGTATCTTTTATTTTTGGGTTTCTTCTTCAGGAAGGTAATAGATTGGGGTTTTTATTCAGCATAATATACTTATATGCATATACCTATAAGGGACAATATGGCTGAACCCTCCAACAGTGATGCCACGTTTGCAGCTGGAACAGAAAATCAAGATCGTTGAGTGGTTTTATGTGACAAATTCTATGACGCAGGTGTCAGGGGAACTTTTGCAGGGAATATGGATGCAGAGATCCACCCGATAGAAGGACAACATCAAGAATTTTTAGAAAAATTCAAACAAAAGGGAATGTAAGCAATCAACGTAAGGGTAATAGTGGTGGGCATTTCTTAAAGGGAGGCGGCACACACACACACACACACACCACACACACACACACACTCTATAATATATATATTGTGTGTTTGTGTGTCAGCTCAAAATTGATGATGTTTGATTTGGAATCAAAATGAATTGCATCTTGGAAAGCTTCAGTTGTATTTTATTTCCAATTTATGGTCAAAAAATTAAATTTGCACACATTAATCGTACGTATAAAGACATATATAAACGTTCCTAAGCCAGTCAAATTTGCTTTTGAGTTTTGAGTTTATAACATGTCCTGGTAACCATGAAATAATTGAAATTCCATATGACATCAAGATTTTTTTGTGGTGAATGTTGCAACGTTATCGATTTTTGAAACTTCCTTTTTCAAATATCTTTAATGAGAGTAGTAATAATTTTTACAATGGGGGAGGCCTATGCCCCCTATGCCTCCCCCTTATGTACGTCACTGGTGGGCGATGATCCACAAAAACTGTGTAACACGTAAATATGGTTCATGAAATTATTGCGCGCAGTCCGCAGAAGTCAATTTGATGTTTGCGAGCAGAAGTAGGTATTTCACGAAAATCTGTGCATCGTATACTTCGTACCAAATTAAATCTTTTTACCTGCAAAATTCATTCACACACTTTACTGACTAATGTGAACAAAACGAATGGAATTCGCAAAATGGATGTTAGCAAAGCTAGAAGAAGATCCTGAGTTTTTGAAACACATCCACTTCACTGACAAGTGTTATGTACACATTTGTTTAGGGAGATTAATAAGCACGACTTTTGTTACTGGGGAAGTCATGGAGGCACTCCCACCAGAGCTTCCACGTAGTGTTGCTAAATTCAACATTTAGGTCGTTGTTGAGCCAGTGGAATGGCCCCCATACTCACCTGGCTTCACACCCCCTGACTTTTTTTTTTTAGGGTTACATAAAAAACTGGATCTATTCTATCAAGCCTAAGATACTTGAAGATCTAAAGACCAAAGCCAATGAGGTAATCATCAACACCCCAGCTGAGCTGTTTCCAAAAGATATGTCAAATATTTGTGTAAGGTTGAATACTGTGTTAGAAAAAATTGCAATTATATTTTGCATGTTGCTTAATTAAGGTTAAAAAACTCCTATGTTTTACGTACCTCTTGCTGTTTGTGTTTGTATAGATCCCCTTTTTTAGCTTAGAACATTTATTTAGAAATAGGGATATTTTGGCGGTGACATCCGAGATATACTGTATATATATTGTACCTTACCTTAACTTTAAAAGCTTTTGAAAGACGGTTTAGGCTCAACCTGTGGTCGACCCAACTGCTGCATCCGGTCTTATTTGCGGAATTTGGTGGAGGAAGGAACTGGCTTCCGCTCTCCTTCTGCCGTCATAGCCAGCCACGCACGGCTGGTCAGAAACTTTGCACAAGAACCTTTCCAGCTGGTTCTTGAAATTATTCAGGTTGGTATGGCGGAGGTTCCTCAATTCTTTGAGCAGAACATTAAAGAGTTTCGAGCCATGTATTCTCAGGGTAATTCTAAACAATTATAAGTTTATAATATAGGTACCACTAAGGATGAAAACAGAAAGTTTTTGAAACAGTTAACATAATAAAGATGATTGTAGCAACACTCTTGTTCCTTTTCATTATTCAGCTACGATTTCCACGGAATATCTACTATCTACTCTATATATATATAATTTCCAAAAAGGCTTCCAGTATATATATTGAAAGAATACAATATACGCAGTTATATAAATTCAAACATGCCGTATGACCAAATATATACATATCCAGAAACTCGAAATACTTCATGTTCGTCCCGAATTTCAAATTCTTTAGCTCTTTATTTGGTTTAGTACTAAAATTTCTCTATTGCTTCCTTATTGCGTCCGCGCAAAGTTTAAAAGAAATACAAAAGCCTGTCAGAATTAGGCTGACCATACGTACCGTTTTGAACGGGACAGTACCGTTTGTTTTATATTTCCTGGCCGTCGCGTCGTTTTAATAAAAATGTCAATTTTGTCCCGGTTTATGTACTTACTTTTTCATGAATACAGAATATTACATAACCCCCGTCCCTTTTTTGCCATCCCAATGTCCCGTTTTTTGTCTCAAGGAAATATGGTCAGCCTAGTCAGAATATAAAGGGAACCTGCGTAATGGGAGAAACCTTTATTATAGTTACTTTTTAGATGTAAACATACCAGGGGCAATAAATAATAAGTTAATTTCGAATAGCTTTTCCCCCGTTTTCTTTAAGGGTATAAGGGTATGGAGTTTTACTATCGGGATAGGATGAAGATTGTGACAAAGTGCAGTTAAATCTTCTTTTAGACGCTCTTCCTCATCAGATGTGGAATCAGGTTTTTGTTTTTACAGGTGACGATCAACATATTCTCAAATGTGCTGCACAGCTGGATTCGTGTCAGGACTTCTACGTGACAAGGAGGGAAAAAGACTCCAACCAAACCAGTTTTCGAGCGATTTTTTGGAGGCATAACATGTGATTCACGTGTCTATTTTGCACCAAAACACCCTTTTGAAAAAATGGAAAATGACCCTCAAAAACCGATATATATTCGGGAAACTGAAGCCCCTACCCCACTAGCTCGAACCCAGTCTTTCCAGGAACCTCACCCCAGCCATTCAACTACAGTACCGCGCTGAATTATATGAGCTACTGTACATACAAAATTCCCGAAATGTTCAATTAGCCATTTTGCAATTTACATGAGTTCATTCGACGTCAGTATATGTGGATGAAATTCGTTTGCGAAAATAATAAAACCTTCAAAATATCATAGATCTCTGTATTATGTAATCAACCCTTATTAATCTTTGGCGCCTGTAAGCGGGAATTTTCGCTGAGCCACACGTCCATTGTCGAAAAGTTTATGGAAACACAAATAACATTAAGCTCTTCACTGTCATAAAACCTTGATACTGTTCGTGATGCTTAAAAGTCTTGGGAGTGGATTAGACCTCAACCTACGAGCAAGGGCTCCTTGTGGTTAATATTGGTTCTGTAATCACTGATGGACGTCTTGGTTAATGTTTAACCTATCATTTATTTGTCCTACGAAGTTAGCAATGATGCTTTCAATTATTCCATTAGCAAACTCAAGACATTGAGCTGTGCCTGTTTCTCAGATTGACTACACTGAAAATGGGAATACAGACGGTTGACAAAAGCAGATAAATATCTTTGGTTTTTTCCAAACTTTTTTGATTAGTTAATACAAATCAGTAAATAATAAAAAAATTTATTGAATGAATGTATTTAGAATTGTGTTGATTTCCTCTTTGCATTATAGGAGGCTGATAAGCTTTCTGGTATTTCACTGATGACCTTTGCTATTTGTTCTTGAGGTATTGCAGCCCATTCTTCTTTTATGGCTTTGACGAGGCCTTCTATGAGTATAGACTTTGGTTGTCGCTTCTTTAATGACCTGTATAGGAAGTATCATACAGGTTCTATTAGATTCATATTAGAGCATTGACCTGACCATACAAGACGTTCAATTCCGTGGATGTCATGCCATTTCTGCGAAACACCAGCGGTATGAGCTGAGGTACCACCTTCCATGAATACGCTTTGGTGTGGAGATACACTTTCATTGGAATAAATGGGCAGCAGCCCCTTTCCCAGTATCTTTACATATTTGGCTGAATTAACAGCTTCTGTGCAAACCACCAGCTCTGTTCGTCTATGCACTCCACACAATTACAGAAAATCCCCACATTTGGGTGTAGCTTGCAGATGCCTCAGAGAAAATTCATTCTTGGGATGGAACTCTCCATATCCACACACGCCAAACGGTCTAAATGTAAAGCAAATCGAGACTCATCCGAGAAGATTACATTGTTCCAAAAGGCAGAATCATATTTGACCATAAATGCTACTTATTGCTTCCGACAGGGGAATGTTGCGAGGGGTGAGCATGGGCTTCTTTCTAGCTGCTCTGCAATAGTAGCCCATGTCGTCACGCTATCGTCTGATAGCTAACTTAATTTCAACATCCAATTCAGCAGCGATTTGGCGAATGTTTGTTCCTTCACATCTTCTGGTGGCACGAAACCCTCCTTCAGAGAGATTTGGACGGCAAGGACGATCAACAGCTGTTGTTTTTTGAGTATCTTTTAACTGCATAAGACTGTTAATTGTTGGTAATGGAGTGAAAGTCTTGGCAAAAATTCCCCTTTGACTTTGTTCTGCTTCCCAAAGTCCAATAATTCGATTTCTTGTAAAGTCTATCAATTCCTCGGAACCTCTGTCTCGTGGTATTGTGAGATACATAATAATTTATCTTTGATAGTTACTTTCCTCTGACAACTTGGTTACATCATATTATATACTGTTTTAACAAGTGAAGGACGATCATTGTGATGTCTGTTTACTTTTGTCAACCTTCTGTATGTCGAATTATTCGAAAAATAATTGACAGATAGACAAACTTTGAACTTTTTAATCTTCTGGGACAGGTACAGATAGGAGGAGACACATTTTAGAAAAAACTGTCAAACCTTTGACATTTTTCAAATGTTAAAAACTTGTCAGAAATATACATCTACTGTACATTCTGGGTAGTTCTGAGAAGAAACGGACGCATTCTAGAAGTGAAACCTGTCCAAAATCTGACATATTTCTGAGTCGAATTAGAAATATATAACTATCATATATAACTATAATATACATATGGAAAATACTTGAGGGCTCTGTCCCTAACCTCAGAAATGAAATAGAAACAAACTGGAATGAGAGAAGAGGCAGATTTTGTACGGTCCCAGCTGCGGTGGGACAAGGAGCCATGAAATCGAGGATGGAAAATACCCTAAAAATACGGGGCCCAAAGCTTTTCAATGTTCTTCCAAAAGAAGTGAGGAATCTCCAGCACACCGACCTGAATAACTTCAAGAACCAGCTGGACAGATTCTTGTGCAAAGTCCCTGACCAGCCATGCGTGGCTGGCTACGAGGGCAGGAGGAGATCAGAGAGCAATTCCCTCCTTCACCAAGTCTCGCAAATGAGGCGGGATGCTGCTGAGGGGTCGACCGCAGGTCGATCCTGAACCGTCGTTCAAACTCAACAAAAGTAACAAAAGTAAGTATATTTTCGTGTCCACACACTCCTTTTATCCAATGTGAAAATAATAATTATAATATAAATGATAATTTATAATTAAAGATAGATAAACTGATTCTATTAACACTAAAATTTAGCTATTTAATGTCAAAATGTATAATTATTTGCACATAAAATTTCCATGATAATATAAAGGTAAAAAAAGGTAAGTCAACTTCCGTTCTAAAAAATATACAGGGTGTCCCAGAATTAACTATCTATTCAATGAAATCGGACAAATTTAATAAAAACTGACATAATTTGTGTTTATTACTAAATTATGATACAAAAACAAATAGATTTATAAATCATAAGTCAAAACTTTATTGAGAAGTTTCAACATGTGCACCGTCTGTATCTCTGCAAATTTCAAATCTATCCTCAGCGCTGCGAAACACATTTTGAAGCATTTCAGGTGTTATCTCCCGCACTGCCAACTGGATGCGTTCTTTAAGTTCAGCTAAACTATTGATCTTTTGGCGATAAACCTTTGTTTTTATGAAACCCCATGCAAAGAAATCCAAGGGTGTCAAATCCGGAGAACGCGGAGGCCAAGGTCGAGGTCCTCCACGTCCAATCCACCGATTCGGAAGGCGTCTGTTGAGGTATTCTCGAACAATTAGAGCATAATGACATGGTGCTCCATCTTGTTGAAACACAACATTATCAAGAATGCCATCATCAAGAAGCTGTGGTTCGAGAAACTGCTGAAGCATATCAAGGTAGACGGTACCTGTTACAGTTGCTTCCGCAAAGAAGAATGGGCCATAAATTTTGGATTTGGTCATTCCAAGCCACACGTTAACTTTTGGAGAGTCTCTTTGCCATTCTAAAAATAAAACTATGAAAAACTATGAAAAAATTATGAAAATAAAATTATGAAAAAAATGTAGAAATTTATACATTTTTAACACATATTAAACATGATAAACATAAATAAAAGTGTGTTTTTTAAAAATTTGTCCGATTTCATTGAAATAGATAGTTAATTCTGGGACACCCTGTATAGTACAAATGTAACAAAATAAAAATTTAATGTACCAATAGAATGTAATTATGCATTTATTCGTCTTGTTTAATGATTTGGGTTTTTATCAAGAGTTTTGAGATGACTTAAAGACTTAGATAACTCTTATATGTACAGGGTGGCCCAAAAATCTGGAGATTGTGCTGTCCAGGACCTGTTTCCACCAGGTCCAATCCAGCGATTTGGGCAGCACGATCTCCGAATTTAACACCATTAGACTTCTTTTCGTGGGGCTTTATAAAGTCTGAGGTTTACAAAACAAGAGTTACAGACCTGCAGGATCTGCGAACCCGCATTGTCGCGGCAGTCGCTAAAATAACCCCAGAGATGTTTGAGAATTTGTTCCGCAATACAGGTGACAGATTTGAGATTTGCAGAGACACTGATGGTGCTCACGTCGAATCTTAGACCTAAACTTGATAAATAAATATACATCTAATTATGTTACTACATTTTTATCCTAAAATACTATTAGTCCAGCAAAATAGAGAGTTTTTGGACTACCCTGTATATTAATTAATTCCAACAAAGGACGTAAGACAGATACACCAACTAACCAACTAATTACAAATGATTGTAGTGAGTTGATTAATGAGTGAAGGTCATCGGAGGAATGGACGGTCAAGGATTTGGAGGAGTAATCTGTCTTTTACCTTTTGTTTTCCTTCCCAGGCCTCCCGTTTTATCTGCTTTATAGACAAGTGAATAACTCTCTCCCTCGTCCTGTGATAGGTGTTGGCGTTCCGTCGTTGGCATTTATATGACATGTTTAAGGGATTCCGTTGGCCTCCTCCTGGGGTTCGGATCTCCAAACCTACAACAAACGCTTACTCTTACAACTGAACTTTTATGGTTAAGCCCTGACAACCAACTGAATGCATCTGTTTAAGCCGAGGCATCTTTTCTCTCTATCTTCGCTCCGGTTTCTCTTCCCTGCCCCTTCTTCTACTTCCTCGTTTCTCTCCTTTTTCTTATTCTTGGAACCACTGTATATTATTTTTTCTATTATTTTTTCTTTTTCTAAAAAGTGCTAACAATCTTACGCTGTACCCAAGTAGCTTCTCTGACATTGAAAACGTCTATTCGGAAGTTTTGATTCCCAAGAGTTCCCCTCAAGCGTTTTGTCTCTATATACAAATAGAGTATAATCTGAGAATTCCTAGTGCTCTGAAACCAGGCCAGACCAGCGCCTCCTACTACATTTATTAACAAAAGGAACATTACTACTTCTACTCTATCCTAACTTAGCCATCCCTACAAGCAGCTCACTTTATATTGATGGAAAAAGAGGAAGGAACAAAAGAAAGAAAAAAGGGGGTATAGGAGTGGTTTCCCAAAATAATTTAACATAGTTATTTGGAGGTTTTGACTCCCGAGGGTTTCCATCTGTTAAATAAAAGCAAATAAAAAAGGAAAGCCTAGAAAAGGCTATCATCTGAAAACTCTCAGTAGTACTCTGATAACACAAATCTGCATTTCAAACCAAAGTACAAAAGATGTTTTATTTCTATTACATGATCTTATACAATTTTGCCATGCTGATTTCAAATTTCACAACCATTTTTATGTATCACGTCAGAGTTTTTCACAAAATATAAGTCAGATATATTCATAGTATGTATTAAACAACTAAATTTCGAAGGCGATGATGACCTGAAGGAGGCGGTGCATAACTGGCTACGCACACAGCCAAAAACATTCTTTTGTGATGGCATTAGGAAGCTTGTAATCGCTGGACTAAGTGTATTGAGAAACAGGGAGACTATGTTGAGAAGTGATGTGTTTATAATCTATCAGATGTGAAAATAAAATTGTGAAAATAAAAAGTGCGGATACTTATTGAATTACCCTCGTGTGTGTGTGATATATATATATATATATATATATATACACCCGCCTGGGTAATTTCAGACTTTCTTGGTCGTTGGTAGGTCGTGGTTCGGATACCACATTAGGGTGTGGGTCTAAGGTGGGACGAAAAGCTTGACCTCCGTTCGAATGAACAATTAGGGCAGAGCAATATATATATATATAATAATGCGCCTCGGTGGTGTAGTGGTTAGCGTCGCTGACTACGAATACATCGGCCCCGCGATCGAGACCCGGTGACGGCAGCCGGCGCGCAGCAAAACCCAGCTGTTCATCCTTCCACACAGTAAAGAAAGAAAGTGAGAAAGTGATTGATAGATAAATGGGTACCCTAAGTGGCCTAGTGGTTAAGACGCTGGGCTGCTGGTGGGGCGTGGTTCGATTCCACGTTAAACTGTAGGTCTAAGGTGGAGTGTAAAGCTTGACCTTCGTCAGAATGAACAATTTGGGTGGAAACAAAACCAAAGGTTACGAAAGGTTTTATATATATATATATATATATATATATATATATATATATACAGACATGAATATAATTTTAAATGTCAGGTGTTTGTAAATATTCTAATTAAACATTTCCGAAAACAGAGATTCATTATTTTATAGCAGTCATTCAGGCGATTAAACACATCCTGAAACAAACAAATTCATATCGGTTATTCGTTGTAAATAAGGATTAAATTAGCTTTAGAGATCCAACTATGAGCTAGAAGGTCGAGAAACAGTTTGTCGTCATACTTGAGAAAGTGTGTAATTGTTCCTGAATTGGTTTAATAGGTATGAATCTTTATTTGTGTAGAACTTGCGAATGCGCTCTTATGAAATAGGAAACAAAAAGGTCTTCCTTTTGAAATAATTTCTGAAGTACAAACACAAATAAGGGATTATAAGGATTTCCTAAGTTTCAGTTTGCTACGAAAGTTGACGGAAGTACGTCAAACCTTCTCGCTTAACTCAAAAATGGTCGATTCCTTGAACGCCTTCGTAAGGAATTTCGCGGACAAACACTAGGCAAACGCTTGACAGGAATGCGAAACTCCCCTTTAGTTATCCCTCCCACCCAAAAAAACACTTCCGGAGAGTCTCTCTCTCAACGATTTCTCTATCATGACTTTAATATATTAGATACTTAAAGCGGTTTCAAGCACTGTAGCTGTACCATTTGTTTGTCATCGTAAAAGAAATGAAAAGTTTTCAGTTGAAAAATTGATTTATTGAAAATTTCAGGTGAAAAATGAATTTATTGAAAAAATAACTTTAATTCCCCTCCCCCCAAAGGTCCCCACTTTTAATTAAACGGTAATTATAGTTTCAATTATGAAATCTAATTAGATAAATTAAATCTTTTAATTAACTTTAATTAATTTTTATTTCCCAATAATATGCCACAATTAAATGTTATTATTTTTATACTGCATTCAACAATTAAGAATTATTTTGAGTGATATAATAATAATAATAATAATTATAATAATAATAATAATAATAATAATTATTATTATTATTATTATTAATATTTAAATTAGTATTAATAATATTTAAATTATTATTTTTATTATTATTATTATTATTATTATTATTATTAAAATTTTTAAATTATCATTATTATCATGATTATTATTATTATTAATATTTTTAAATTATTATTATTATTATTATTATTATTATTTTAAATTTTATTTTTTTTAATTATTATCATTATTAATATTTGTTTAAAATTATTATTTGTTCTTTGAATTCATTAAATAAAACATCGCAGCTGCAAATCATACAATATTTGCAAGGAATCAATTTCACCATAATTTTCCGCCTTTGATTCTCACATTAATAATTTGTAGGTACGATTTTTGTCTAATTTCCGACACATTTCGCAAAATTCAATCAGGAAATGAAATGTACACTTTTTGTATTTCTTTTTCATTTTATTTTTTTCTTTCTTTCGTATCCATATAATTATTATGAAGACAATTTCTACCTTTTTTTTTCTTAATAATTAATTACTTTCATATAAATTCTGTTATTTCTCTTCATAATCGTTTATTCGAAAGGGAAACATCTTTCTTTATGGAGACCTCTAATTGTTGCTGATACGTGAATGTGTCTTAAGCTTTACGGATATATGCGTTTTGATGGACAAATTTTGCAGTATCTGAAACTACAGTTCGCTTTCGGTTTTTTTCAAAGAAGCTAAAAGAAGCTCTATATATATATATGTTGTGTTCCTAAAAACGTGGCCACCTTTATCACTGGGCCAACAAAACCACAATTACAAGTATACTAAATGAAAGTGAAATCATATTAAACTCTTTATATTATCCTCAAAATGAGAAGTAGTTTACTTGTAGTTTACTTAACTCGGATCATCGGATGCATAGTCTTTTTACAAATTCAAATTGAACAATAGGTATTAAAAGATAAAGTTGATAATATGAAAGTATAGAAAAAATTGCTAAGTTTATACCATTCACGCCACTGCATTTGCGAGAAGAATGTCCCGATTTGATCGCGCAAGAAGATTGGCCACCAGATAATCCGAAATCAAACCCAGTTAACTAGTTCATATGTGGACATTTAATTGACAAAATTTACAGACAAAACATTCAAGATGTCAATCAACTTCGAGTGTACATTTTAACAGCGAGGAATGAGCTCTATCGAGACATCATTTCTACTACAGAAGTTCACCAGTGGCGGACAAGGCTACAATTATTGGCAATTGATATAAGAATGAGTGATACATTGAACACTTGTTACGTTAATGTTTTATTCTATTGGTTTTTGTTTATTGTAAACTATTTTTATTTTTATTCAACTAAGTCTCTAATTACTTTCCTTATCAGTTTTATTTTTTTTAACAACTATTGTTCAAGGTGAACTGAAACGAACTCCACTCGGCAGGGAATGCTGAAACTCAAATTCTGTGGTAGTGCGTCTTACTCATATTCCCACCCATTTTTAAGAGATCGCTACCATGTTTCTCCTCCATTCATCACGTCAGTTTTGATGTTACTTTCCAAACTGAAGCTTCTCTCTTTCTCTTATTCACATCACTAATATTAACATCACTAATATTTACATCACATCTAACGGCAATTTTCTCTTGTAGACCACGTTCTTAAAGCCTTCTTTTCACAATGGACGTGCTTACACCAATTTCAAGTCTTCGTGAATGGTTGTATATATTTCTTAAATTTTCTTAAAGCGATTTGATTAGTACATTCGTTGAATAGTACTTTGTCTGTTACAAGTACACAGAGAAAAATACTTTGTTGACTCAAACTAAAATAAATATTTCAACAAAATTTTTGTTTTATTTTTAGACACTCAAAAGATTTTTATTTCGTGCTGCTGAATTAATTTTGTTTGAAATAATTTCCTGCAGTAAACAACAGACATTTAGTTGACCGACTAAAATCTGCTTATGCTTGTTTTAAAGAACAATTTGTTTACATTGAGCATAAGTTGTTTCATTTTCGAATTATCAAAATGTCTAACTTATTTTTCTGATTTTGTTTAATCAGAATTTCTTCACTTAACTTAAACTATTATATATTCATTTATTCACATTATACTACAATATATACAGAAATAAATAGAAATAAATATAAAAACATTATTACCTCAGCCGGTTTCGAATCGGTTCTTTTTAAATTTCGTACGAAACGTACAGAGCACTTTCCTCGTTACGCCATCCCAAATTAAGGTCATGATTAATAAATTGGGTATTTATAGTTTAGCTCTCCATTAGAATTTTATTAAATCGCTTTTTAAGTAAAAAAAAAATATTAGATTTGCATTAAAAAACTTTAGGATTAGAAGAAAATAAAAAAAATGCACATTTTTTGAACTAAAACAACTAACGTTAATCCTTTATGAACGGGTGCATACGTGAATATACAGGATGCTTCAAAAAATGTTAGCCCTTATATGGCGCTAATTTGTCATTGCTTACCACTTATAGTTTGTGTTTTTTTTTGTTTATGTAAGTATTTTTGTGTTTATTTGCTTGTTTTTTAATAATAATAATGTCGTTTTTACCGAGGAAAATGTGTCTCAAAGCAGTTAACGAGACATTTTGACGATTCAGACGATTGAAGCACCTACCACCACCATACTAAGTGGTAAATTTTTTTATGAAGCACCCTGTATATGGATGTATGGGTTGTCGTTCGGATATTAATTCATTAGCGTTTATAGAGCATTCACAATAAAATTCTACAAAAACAAAATGAAGTCCCCCCGAAAATACTGTTGTAACTAATTAAAACAATTACTATATTTTAACCACTGCTTTACTGTATTTGATTCAAACAAAAGATGATTAACAAACCATGGTTTGTTGTTATTTCCTTTGCTATAACAAAACGAAGCCAACAGAATACGTATGGTAACTAAAACACTTATTGTATTTTAACCATTACTGTATTAGATTCAAACAAAAAGTGATCAAATAAACGTGTTTTGATTTTTTGTAGATAACTTCTTTTTTTTTGTGTAGCCATAGCCATAAACCGTAAGTATTTTCTCGCACCTCGCTGTAGGATTTGATTTTTTAATCTGTTTTGGGGATATTTAGACCGCCATTGTAATTTCTCTTTGGCTGCTGCTCTGTTTATTAAAAGTATTTGGGCTTTTAAAAATCAAGTATTTTTTATCATGATTCTCTCTTAGCATATTTGATATTGTATAAATATTAAAACAAGTATAGGAGTAAGAAATTCTATGTAGGAGGTAGGAGTCGATCCTGAACCGTCCCTCAAATCCTCATAAAGTAAGTAAAGTAAGTATATATAAGGATTCTACCAAATTTACACAACTACCGAAACTATATAGGCTGCACAAGAGACATTTGGTTAGGATGTTCCACACTAATGGAGTATTAGTGCAGATAAACTTAGTATAATGTATGTAAACTATCTTATATTCGGTTGATTTGTGCCCTCTGTATTAGCTTTATAAGTTGGTAATATATACTCTCTCTCTCTTTATATATATATACAGGGTGGGCCAAAAAAAACTATTACCCTGATTTTGAACAATATAATTTTACCTTTATCAAATGTTATTTGTACAATCAATATATGTGTCCTGTATAGAATTTCATAGTCTATCTCGTGGTGAAGTTGGATTTTTGCTAACTGTAACCATTATTTTGTAATTCGCTGTTTCTATACAGTTACCTAATTGAGTCCAAGATTATGCAGAATGTGCCCTCCTCCATTATCAATGCACGCTTGCAACCTTGCTCGCATTTGATCTATTGCAGCATTTATGAATCGTTGTGATATCTTTCTGTAGCCTGCAGTAATACTTTCCTTCAGATCCTCGACGGAATTGATCTCCTTTCCTTTATAAACCAATTCTTGTAGAGCACCCCAGAGACCGTAATCGCATGGGTTTAGCTCGGCGGCCAGAATTCTGGTTCAATATAATCCGAAACATTTCGGTTGAGATATCCCGAGTTGTGCAGAGTTGTATGGTTTGTGGCACCATCTTGCTGGATCACAAAGTTGTTTCTTGACTTCTCCCTTATCGACGGCAGTACCGCATCAAGGATTTTTTCTTGGTAATAAGCAGCAGTGATTTTGGCATTTTGATCAACAAAAACAATTTCTGACTTCCCTAACTTTTTAAGAAAAATGTGGACGTTCCCTGCAAAGTCGATCTTGACTGATAGATTTTTTTGTCCTGTCTTCCATAAACTCGGTCATTTTGTGTGTTTATTGTCGAAGCAACCGTAAAGGTCTTCTCGTCGCTGAACCATATTTTCGACACTTCTCTGTCTGGGAATCGATCTAACAGAGCACGACATTTTTCAACTCTTGCTTATTTGATGCAGAGAGCTTATGAACTTCGACTCTTTTAAAACATTTAAGACCCAGATCATCTTTTACTATACGACGAACACTAGAGCGAGAAATACCATAGTTTTTGAAATTTCTCTAACGGACTTGTGGGTGTTGGGCCGTTCTGCTTGACTGCATATTATGGATGAAACCGTGTCAATATTTTCCTTAGTACGTGATGGTTTTGGCCTTCCACTGCCTTCTTTTCGTTTGGTTGACCCTGTTATATCGAATTTCTTTATGAGATATTGAAGTCCAGGTATCGTCCATCGTTTATTTGGAAACTCTTTCTTCATTCGTTTTGCACCCCAGTGTTTCTCCTTACGCAGGTTCAATATCAATGCTTCATCTTCCAAAGAGTATTTCATTATGTTATACTTGTTCACCAACTATAGCAGAATGATGGTCTGAAATGAAAAAGGAAATAAATTAATTATTTTCTGTAAAAATTAGGAAAATTAATTATTTATGGAGAAACTGACTGTCATCTGAAAGTATCAGTTGCTGACTTTGACCGCCATTCAATTGAGCACCATATTTTGATACCTCCTTCCAGTTGTGAGCCTGTACCTCTACTCCTGTGGCGTTGAATCTAGATTCAAAGCTAGCGTTTGAAAGAGTAAAAGTATGGGTACAACATACGGCCTCAGCAGTAAGATTAATATACAGGGTGATCCACAATATTTTTTTCAAAAGTTGGGTAATAGTTTTTTTGGCCCACCCGGTTTATATATATATATATATATATATATATATATATATATATATATATATATATATATACAAGGTGTCCCATAATTCCGGTCTCATAGGAAAATTTATTTTAAATTAAATTTACAAAATTATTACATAGAACTAAAACAAATGTTTAAATTAATGTCTTGTTTTGGGACCTTTCTTTTATTGCAGGTAGAATAACACGCAATGGCTAATATAGAAGTGAGTTACACTCCTGAGAAAAAGGCGGAGCTTATATATATATATATTTTTTTTTTATATACATAATTGTAGAGAAAGGAGTGTTCTTATGGAACCGGCATTTAAGAAAGAAAAGGATGATCAACACCCTCGTCAACACTATGAAGATTTAATATCAGACGTTTCGGAAGTCAAACTCCTATCATCAGTGGTATGTTTAATTTGTACTCAGAACTATAGTCATTCAACTTCGGCTTTTGTCTAATATATATATATATAAGGACTCCATAATTTTCAGGTGTGTTTCATTTTGCAAAGTGGTTAAAACTTTTAACCACTTTCGAACCCAGCATCTCTTAAATATAGTAGAAGGTAAAATTAATACAGCCCGGCGCACGTTTCAACACTCGAGGGAACACATAACGCTTTTCCGTCCAGAGTGTTTTCCGTACTAATCCCCTTTCACTCGCAGTAATATGTTCCCTCGGGTGTTGAAATATGTTCCAGGTTGTACTGACTTTTGCTTTGTCGTAGCGTTGTGATTACCGCCTCGCTTTCTCCTCAAAAGGTGCTGGGTTTGAATCCTGATGGAGTAATTTTGTATTATGCGGGTTCATGCTTGATATTCCACATACGAAATTTCATATATATATATATATATATAATAATAATAAACAGGAACACCAGAGAAAATACAAACATCCTTCAAGGTTTAATAGTACCAACGTTTCGGAATGCACTAATTCCATCTTCAGGGCTAAAGCAATAAAATTCCAAATCACATACAAAATACAAATTGCTTAATAACAATTTAAAATAAACTTAAAAATTATAAAAAGTAGCTAAGAAAATGTAAAACATTAAAACTAAAAGGTAAAAAATGTGAAGTTAAAAAGTTAAAATTATAAAAAAGTAAAAGCATTAAAACTGAAATGTAAATAAAATAAACTAGTACCTTAACCAAAACATAGCAGATCTATCGATGATTCGTCAGAATTTAGGTCTGGTTTTAGTTTATAAATAAACAAAGACTCCATAATTTTAAGCTTAAGGTCAGAGCTTCCGGCAGCAAGTACGGTGAAATTAGACTGTGAAATTGGGTGGTTATTGTTGTGCGAGTGATTACGTATGAGAGAATTAGGTGGTTTGCCAAGGGGTAAATTTGTACGGACCGATTTACCGAGATGTTCGTAAATACGAGATTTTAAATGTCTTTTAGTTTTACCTATATATGACCCCATACAGTGGTCACACTTGTATTGATAAACTATAGATGACTTAAGAAGTGTAGGAATAACATCCTTGTATTTAAATAAATGGTAAATCGATTTAGACGGGGTGAATATAATTTTTATACACAGTTGTGGGTAGAATTCCTTGAGCAATTTAAAAGTTTGTTTCTAATGTTAAACTTGAGGTTCCCATATAGGGCAAAGTGAAATACAGGATATCTTTGGGGACTGTAATTAAGTCTCTAGTTGTAGGGCTTATTAGTCTATTTAAGGTTCTGCCTATTGTAGTCTCCACCAGTCTAGAAGGGAAATTATTCTTGGCAAGGAGTTTTCGGATGAAATCTAGTTCATCGTGTAGTTTGAAGTAATCTGAACAGATATTGAAAGCTCTATTGGTCAGAGTCGAGATTAAATTTCGTTTGAAACCTAAAGGGATAAAGGAAGAAAAGTTCGTAGTAAGATTGGTGAATGTCGGCTTTCGGTAAACGGAAGTTTCAAAAGAGGAATTAGTTTTTATTATCTTAATGTCCAAAAAGGACAGAGAGCTATTAGATTCAACTTCTGAAGTAAATTGAATGTTAGGGTGCTTAGAATTAAGGTAATTACGAAACAAAGGGATATGGTCTGGTGATTTAAACAGGAGAAAAGTGTCATCAATATATCTTCTATAAAAAAACGGTTTAAAGTTGGAAGGACACTCATTCAACCATTTGACTTCATGATGACACAGAAACGCGTTAGCTAAGGTGGGACCAAGAGGCAGACCCATTTGAACACCTTCAGTCTGTTTAAAATATTCACCGTTGAATATAAATATAAGGTCTTCCACGGAAAATTTTAGTAGTTCTTTCATTTGGCCTCTATTAAAACCCTGCACAGTATCAGTATTATTAAAAAGATTGTCAATACATATATCAATAGTTTCTGCAACAGGCACATTGGTAAATAAAGATTTTACATCGAAGCTAGCCATTGTGTAAGAATTATTATTTAATGAGGTAATTTCTCTAACGAAAGAAAAAGAATCCCGTGCTGTATACAAATTATAAGTTATAGGTGATAGTATGGGAACCAAGAATTTTGAAAGGTTATAACTAAAAGTTCCTAGAGCCGATAAAATTGGCCTAAGCGGACAATTAGGTTTGTGTATTTTAGGGAGTCCATACATAATGCCTGGGCTGGATCCAGAAACAAATAATTTAGCAAAAACCGTGTCTGAGATTATATTATTAGATTTAAGTTTTCTAAGATACCTATTAATTTTATCTTCCTGTTTTAAAATTAAAGCAAAAATGTCACCAGTTACTTTAGTAAATCTAGTTGCATCATTTAAAATATCTAACATTTTATCGACATAAACATTCCTGTCCAAAAGAACAACGCCATTGCCTTTGTCTGGTCTTGTAACCACCAATGACTTGTCCAAAGACAGATTTCTTAGACTTTGAAACTCTTCCACCTCCATATTAGATCTATTGCCATAAGGGTTAAAAGCATAAAATGAAGTAAAAGCTAAATTACGTAAATTATTAGATAAAAAGTTGAAACCTTTACTATGTGGGTCAAAGAATGAATGTTTAAAAAGGTCCTTAAAAAATAACTCAAAGTTGAGGAAATAATTGTAAAAATTAAGTTTCTTTGGAGTAAGAGAGAATTTCAGGCCTTTACAAAGGGCAGATTTTTGAATATCACTGAGAACTTTGGAAGAATAATTAAAGATGAGATCATTAGCTGCTAGATTATTACTCGTATTATATCCTAATTTTTGGAGTTTCCTGTTCTGAACAAAATTCACCCTTGCAATAACCACCCAATTTCACAGTCTAATTTCACCGTACTTGCTGCCGGAAGCTCTGACCTTAAGCTTAAAATTATGGAGTCTTTGTTTATTTATAAACTAAAACCAGACCTAAATTCTGACGAATCATCGATAGATCTGCTATGTTTTGGTTAAGGTACTAGTTTATTTTATTTACATTTCAGTTTTAATGCTTTTACTTTTTATAATTTTAACTTTTTAACTTCACATTTATTTACCTTTTAGTTTTAATGTTTTACATTTTCTTAGCTACTTTTTATAATTTTTTAAGTTTATTTTAAATTGTTATTAAGCAATTTGTATTTTGTATGTGATTTGGAATTTTATTGTTTTAGCCCTGAAGATGGAATTAGTGCATTCCGAAACGTTGGTACTATTAAACCTTGAAGGATGTTTGTATTTTCTCTGGTGTTCCTGTTTATTATTAAACTGCGTTTTCCGCGCCACCAATCAATAGCCGATATATATATATATATATATATATATATATATACTAACAAAATTTTCATACCATGATGACCATAGTTTTGAGGACATACATTTTTCATTCACTGATGAATAGCTTGAATAAATGAATAATTAGACTATTTTCACTCCTCGCATTAGACTGTATAATTGAATGAGGACGTCTAATTGCTTCCGGAAGGCTTGACACGTTGTGGTTAGCAAACAAAGCAAAATTATAATTAATTTTTATAAATATTTGTAAGTTGAAAAGCTTGGAGGTAACTGAGACAACCTTCTACAGGATCTGCCACGACCTTTTATAATTAGCCGAAGGTTGCTGCCGTTAAATATTAGTGCAAAACGGTGGAAAAGAGATTTTAGCTTCAGTTGTATGGAATCTCAATCCTTTATTATCGAATTTGTTTTAAAACAAGAAATTTCAGTTTTATGTCCGAATGTTCACGCAAGGTCTTGATGAAAATGTAGCCCAAATATTAAATTCTTTCAATTGTTCAGTTGCATCTATATTCATTTCGGAAATAATAATAATAATACTAATAATAATAATAATAATAATAATAATATAATAGTAAAAGGTTGTTTTGAATTTCTAGGAGGGAATTGCATAACTTCAATTTTTGTAGAACTGAACTCAATATAATCAAATTTTCATGAGAATCTCGACCTTTCACTGAGGCGTTTACTTGTATCGTATCGTCAGCGTAGAAAGTCATTTATTCTTGCATCATTTGTACAAACAATACTTCGGCCTTTGTACAGCAAACAATACTTCAGTTTTGTTAAACGAAACACTTAAGGCATCAGCATGAATACAAAAAGGTATTTGTAAACTCAGTTCCTTCATCCGTCCACTCGTCACAATCTTCCACACGACTATCTCCTTACCTTCAACAATACACAACTCAATCCTTCCTCTTCTCTTAACATTCTTGACGTTTCCTTTTCTCGTGATCTTTCCTGGCAAGGTCACATATACTCTCTTTCCAAAACAGCTTCTAAGAGGTTAGGTGTGCTATACCGGCTCCGCAGTTTCTTCACTCCCACTCAGTTGCTGTTTCTGTTTCTCTACAGGGGTCTTGTCCGCCCCTGTATGGAGTATGCTTCTCATGCGTGGGGTGGCTCAGCCAACACAGCTTTATTTGACCAGGTGGAATAAAAGGCTTTTCGTCTCATCAATTCTCCGCCTCTTACTGACTGTCTTCATTCCTTCTCTCTTCATCGCAGTGTTGCCTCACTCTCTTTTTACTATCGCTATTATAACGGACATTACTCTTCTGAATTCTCTAACTGCATGCCTCCTCCTTCAAGGAGAGCACGCAGGACCAGACTTTCGACATATTCTCATTCCTTTTCTGTCCAACTCTCCAACGCAAAGGTTAATCGGTATTTTCAATCTTTCATCTACTCAACTGGTGAATCTGGAACAATCTTCTTCAGTCCATCTTTCCCCCTGCCTATGACTTCTAATATTCCAAACGCCGAGTGTCCAGGCATCTCGAAAACCTTGGACCTTCATTTTGGCTCTCTTCTTCTTCTATGGGAAGGGCATTTTTGCGGGCATTCGCCCTGGGCACTTCCCTTCTGCATAAAAAAAAAATGAGTCAAAAGCCGAAATCAGTCACTACGTGTATTGACTGATTTCGGCTTTTGACTGTAGCAAGGAGCCTCGTCTAGCTACGTAAGAGGCTTCAAAACACCATCTTATCTATCTCTAAAAGTTTGGTACGAAGTCTTCAAGATATTCAGTTAATATATTCAAGTTATGGCGTTTCCCTGATCTTCGATCATAACCTTGTCAAAAATATTTGCCCATATGTAAAGGATATAAAAATGCGGTGAAATGTTCCGTATACCAGTCGAAAACAAGGAAACTTTGAACTTTGAAATAAAGCCTATCCTGTTATCATAAGCTTTATATTAAAAAAAGTGACGAATTTTATAATATGCAGTTGACTCGCATAACGTTTGGTCCATCCCGTAATCATAAGTAGATTTTTGGACTTTTAAATTTTTATAGCAAATTTTTAGTTAATTTTTAGTGATAAAATAATCGCGTTTGGTGTCCGTCCCATTTGCATACACTTAATCATTGTGGGTCAACCGCGAACCGCAGAACAGTCCTGTTAGAATTCCTTACTTCTTTTGTGAGAACAAGGTCTTCCACTGTTCTTTCAATGTTTACTTTTAAGTGCATTGCAACGTTGACAATGTTAAGACGTTAAAAGTGAAAGTTGAGGTTAAAAGATAACCAAATATTTGCTAGAAATAAAATAGTGTTTTCTTCTTCCTCTTTACAAATTTCTGGTCTCTAATTTTCTCAGTTTGCTCAAAATTGTAAAATGTAAATAGTGAGACATTTTCTGAAATAAATCTTAAATTTAAGACAATAATTAAAATTTAATAATGGTCGAAAATTTTTTAAAATATTTTAATAATTTATGTGCATATTAAATGGTATTTTTAATTGTTTAAACGTTCTCTTGAAATTTAAGCAGTTCAGACATCCACTTCTGGATTCATTATAGGACAAATTGACCCTCATTCCTGCGTAAAAATAAAAGATTAAGAATCAGAGTTGAGATGGCTGTTAATTAACGTCCTTCGTAACGGCAAATGTCAATTTGACGTAAGGGGCCTATAGCTCTACGTACATGGGATTCGAACCACGGATCGCTACATCATCTAAATGCGGAGAACATACATGCTTATATGCATATATATATATATATATATATATATATATATATATAATATTTAGGAGAAATCCAATGAAAAGGAGAAATGTAAATGCCATGAAAAGTCTTCTTTAATGCGCAACGTTTCGAGCAAATACGCTCATCTTCAGGCTGTATGATAACAATGTGAAATTAAAATCAATAATTGAATGAAAAACCAGACAAAGAAAATTTCTATAACCTATTCATAAAGGCAAACTTTAAAAGACTGAAAAAAGGGTTAAATTCTAAGTTATACAGATTTACATTTAAAATTAAGAAGCTATTTTTAAATACATATAGTAAATGTGAAATTAATACACTGGAAAAATTAACAATAGTACACTGGAATAATGAAACTAACTAACCTTTCACTGCAATTTCCGAGGCTAGACTGATTTAAGCACAAAACGAGAAAACATAAGATAAGATAAGATAAGATAAGATAAGATAAGATGGTGAGGGCGATTGGGGAAGGGGGGATTATAAGGAATTGGGGAAGGAGGAGGGATTATAAAAAGTTTAAAGGGACGGCTGATGAGTCAACATTTAACGTAGGGGTCAAAGTTTTAATATAAAGCGATTCCAAAATTCTAAGTGAGTTGGGACAAGTATTACAACCAAGAATTTTAAAATTGTCTAAAGTGACATCAGTTTTACATTTGATACTGTGTTCCCGAATGCTAGAAACTTCTTTAGTTTTTAAAATTTTACCTGTTCGGCCCTTATTCCCATATGCGAATAAAATCTAGCCCTGAGAGAGCGAACAGTGCTGCCAATGTAATTCCCAAGGAGACACCTAGGGCAGGTAAATAAATATACAACACCGCTACGCAACGAGTCAGGGGTTCGATCCTTCGCTGAGAAAAAGCTACCTAAAGACGTTTTATTAATAAATATGATGCGGAAATCAGTATGATAAAAAAATTTCCTTAACAACTTTGTAAATTTAAGCTTAAATTCCTTATTCAAAGGACCCATTTCAGGTACCAAGAAATATTTTATATCCTTCGGCACTGTAATACAAGGAAGTTGAGGGCTATAAACATTATTTAAGAAGGATCTAATTAGTTTATCTACATATTGAACAGGAAAACTATTATTGGTAAAGTATGATCTTAGATTATTAAATTCATCATTAAGTAAGGTAAAACTAGAGGTCAAATTATATCCTCTGAACAGGAGAGTTTTACTGATTTCAACTATAAGATGTCTTGTATTAAAACTCTCCTGTTCAGAGGATATAATTTGACCTCTAGTTTTACCTTACTTAATGATGAATTTAATAATCTAAGATCATACTTTACCAATAATAGTTTTCCTGTTCAATATGTAGATAAACTAATTAGATCCTTCTTAAATAATGTTTATAGCCCTCAACTTCCTTGTATTACAGTGCCGAAGGATATAAAATATTTCTTGGTACCTGAAATGGGTCCTTTGAATAAGGAATTTAAGCTTAAATTTACAAAGTTGTTAAGGAAATTTTTTTATCATACTGATTTCCGCATCATATTTATTAATAAAACGTCTTTAGGTAGCTTTTTCTCAGCGAAGGATCGAACCCCTGACTCGTTGCGTAGCGGTGTTGTATATTTATTTACCTGCCCTAGGTGTCTCCTTGGGAATTACATTGGCAGCACTGTTCGCTCTCTCAGGGCTAGATTTTATTCGCATATGGGAATAAGTGGCCGAACAGGTAAAATTTTAAAAACTAAAGAAGTTTCTAGCATTCGGGAACACAGTATCAAATGTAAAACTGATGTCACTTTAGACAATTTTAAAATTCTTGGTTGTAATACTTGTCCCAACTCACTTAGAATTTTGGAATCGCTTTATATTAAAACTTTGACCCCTACGTTAAATGTTGACTCATCAGCCGTCCCTTTAAACTTTTATAATCCCTCCTCCTTCCCCAATTCCTTATAATCCCCCCTTCCCCAATCGCCCTCACCATCTTATCTTATCTTATCTTATCTTATCTTATCTTATGTTTTCTCGTTTTGTGCTTAAATCAGTCTAGCCTCGGAAATTGCAGTGAAAGGTTAGTTAGTTTCATTATTCCAGTGTACTATTGTTAATTTTTCCAGTGTATTAATTTCACATTTACTATATGTATTTAAAAATAGCTTCTTAATTTTAAATGTAAATCTGTATAACTTAGAATTTAACCCTCTTTTTTCAGTCTTTTAAAGTTTGCCTTTATGAATAGGTTATAGAAATTTTCTTTGTCTGGTTTTTCATTCAATTATTGATTTTAATTTCACATTGTTATCATACAGCCTGAAGATGAGCGTATTTGCTCGAAACGTTGCGCATTAAAGAAGACTTTTCATGGCATTTACATTTCTCCTTGTCATTGGATTTCTCCTAAATATTAAATTGAAGCTCTGTAGAAGCAACCCGCATGATTATATATATATATATATATATATATATATATATATATATATATATATATATGTATATACGTAAGCCGAAGGGATGAGTAGGAAGGGGAAAATCAAGTAACGCGATGGAAATACTAAATTATCACACGAAGTCTGAAGGCGCTTTATAACAGTTTCCTATCCAACTACTAAATAAATTGAACGTCGCTTAACCTCGCTAATCCAATGGAAAGCGGTGATGCGACGTGGTCATGACGAAGCCTGATTAAGATGGAACGACAAATTGTGCACAGTTAAGTAAATGAAGAAAATGAGATTGAAAATAGAGTAAAAGAGGGATAAAAGTGAGGTTAAAAATGAGAGTAAAAGAAATAAAAGTAAAACTGAAAATGAGAATAAAAGAGAGATAAAAGTGAAATTGAAAATGAGAGTAAAAAAGAGATAAAAGTGAAATTGAAAATAAGAGTAAAAGAGAAATAAAAGTAAAGTTAAAAATGAGAGCAAAAGAGAGATAAAAGTGAAATTGAAAATGAGAGTAAGCAAGAGATAAAAGTGAAATTGAAAATGAGAGTAAAAGAATAAAATTGAAATTAAAAATGAGAGTAAAAGAGAGATAAAAATTAAATTAAAAATGAGAGTAAAAGAGAAATAAAAGTGAAATTGAAAATAAGAGTAAAAGAGAGATAAAAGTTAAATTGAAAATGAGAATAAAAGAGAGATAAAAGTGAAATTAAAAATGAGAGTAAAAGGGAGATAAAAGTGAAATTGAAAATGAGAATAAAAGAGAGATAAAAGTGAGAGTGAACAGGAAATAGAATCCTAATTACAGCAAGTTTAAATTCACTCAAATTACAGTTTTAAAACATTTTGTAAATGGTAAATTTTAAAAATTAATCAGTTACACCTTTTCATTGTGTGCTGAACATATAGAAAGAGCTAAAAAAAGATCCTTGCAAGACATATTAAACTCCACTAAACCTAATTGATCAGTCAATTTTGCCTGCAAGGACTATGTTTCGACCACAGTAGATGGACACTGGCTAAAACCACACAGATACGAATGGAATGGCCTTCTCTTCCCAATCTTTTTTATACATCTTAAGTGTGTTAAGCACAATAATAAAATATTTATCTTTTTACAAAGATGGATATTACCTATATGCTGGCAGGATTTTATATATATATATATATATATAGAGAGAGAGAGAGAGAGAGAGAGAGAGAGAGAGAGAGAGAGAGAGAGAGAGAGTCCAAGGTAGCATATGGTATCGGGAAGCAATGGTTAAAATGATATATTGATAACATAAACATAATAATTATTTGTCATTAACGGAACAGAATTCTAAATGTGACAGATTTTAGAAGCGAAATGAAAATGAACGATCAATGTCATAAATCTTAATCTTTCGACAGTGACTAACTGCAACTGTATCACTGCTATCTAAGCATTGATGAAGCAACGTTCAACCAATGTTCACTGTTGAATATTTGATGAGACTTTAAAATACCATAAGGTTGATTCCCATCAATGTTGTCGTGAGCGAGCGTGAGAAATAAACATCAAATGAATGAAATGGCAATAATTTTCTAACAGTTTTGGCCACGTTTCTAGTATTTATAGAATATATTGAGAGAATCTTTTTGTTTCTTTGTTCAGTTGCTCACATTAGTGTCATCAACTATAGTCAGAAGTAGACGTGATGAATATATATATATATATATATATATATATATATATATATATATATATATATAGAGAGAGAGAGAGAGAGAGAGAGAGAGAGAGAGAGAGAGAGAATAAATATAAAAGAATAAATAGTAGAGGGGAGAGCCGTATTTAACCCTTTAACGGCGTCTCTTGTATCTTAAATAGATATAAAAAAATAATGGCGCCTCTCTCTTTATCTTATATATATATATATATATATATATATATATATAGTTAAGCGACATTGGGTCTGGGTAGTAGTTGGATGGGAGACCGTCCTCCGCGCTTAGATTATGTAGCGACCCTTGGTCCGGATCCCACGTAAAGCTGTAGAGTCATCTCCGTCATATGACCTTCGATGTTGCGAAGGAGGTTAAACAACCCCAATAAAAAAAATATATATATATCTATGCAAAAAAATAAACATCTGGCTCAGGAAAATTCCAGATGAACCGGGAGTACCTGGCTATGTGAACTGGAGAGTACAAGAAACGAACTCCCTACTTCACCAGGCCAACTCAACAAGAGGGGCAACAAGCCTGACCTCCACGAAATGAAGAATTATCGCACGAAACACCTAAAAGGTTAATATATATATATGGGAGTGAACTCAGAATGGTTCCCTGAAGTTTCTTATGATACACACAGACCGTGCATGGAACAAGGAACTCTTCTGGGATAATTAAATCCACTATAGTCCGAATAAGTAATGGTAAATGACAAACACTAGTTTTTTCTATAGTGTTTGTCATTTACCATTACTTATTGTCACTATAGTGGATTTAATTTTCCCAGAAGAGTTCCTTGTTCCATGCACGGTCTGTGTTTATCATATATATATATATTATATACACACAAACTCAGAATGGTTCCCTGAGAACATTATATGTTAAACACAGACCGTGCATGGAACAAGGAACTCTTCTGGGAAAATTAAATCCACTATAGTCCGAATAAGTAATGGTAAATGACAAATACCATAGTTTTTTTCCTTTTTCATGATTTTAGCCCGACGTGGGCAACGGGTCTCTCGCAAAGAGATCCCATAAATATAGCTTCCCTCACCAGCTATCTGCAAAGCAGACAGGATCCAGCTTTGGGACGTGGATCTAGGGTTTAAAGCAAACCTAGATCCCTACACTCAGAACCTCTATATAAGTAAAAGACTCGTTGCATTCACGTCGTGTTGAATAAATCAAAGAAAAAGGGGGTAACTATTGTATTTTTAGCCAAAAAAAACCAAAACTTAAACCTCAACCGGGACATTGAGCGTCCACTTTTCAAGGCACGAAACACGTCCGTTAAGTTTTGGTTTTTTTTGGCTAAAAATACAATAGTTACCCCCTTTTTCTTTGATTTATTCAACACGACGTGAATGCAACGAGTCTTTTACTTATATAGAGGTTCTGAGTGTAGGGATCTAGGTTTGCTTTAAACCCTAGATCCACGTCCCAAAGCTGGATCCTGTCTGCTTTGCAGATAGCTGGTGAGGGAAGCTATATTTATGGGATCTCTTTGCGAGAGACCCGTTGCCCACGTCGGGCTAAAATCATGAAAAAGGAAAAAAACTATGGTATTTGTCATTTACCATTACTTATTCGGACTATAGTGGATTTAATTTTCCCAGAAGAGTTCCTTGTTCCATGCACGGTCTGTGTTTAACATATATATATATATATATATATATATGGGATGAATTTCACAATAAAACACGTGAAATGAATGAATGCTGCAAACCCACAAGGAAAAAGAAAAACGATTCCAAGGCCTTTCGTGATTTCAAAGCTACACCTCATCAGGGAATGAATATATATATATATATATATTATATATATATATATATATATATATATATATATATATATATATATATATATGGGAATGAACTCAGAATGGCTCCCTGAGTTTTTTATGATACACACAGACCGGTAAATGACAAATACCATACTATGGTATTTGTCATTTACCATTACTTATTCGGACTATAGTGGATTTCATTATCCCAGAAGAGTTCCTTGTTCCATGCACTGTCTGTGTGTATCATATATATATATATAAGAAAAAGCCAGATGTGCTTGAATATAATTTTTCCTATATAAATTAAACATACCACTGAAGGTGGAAGTTGTTTGACCTCCGAAACGTTTCATCATTATATATAGTCTATATATATATATATACACACACACATATAAAATTTTCATTATATAGGAAATGATTTAAAGGATTAATATATGATATTCTATACCGAAATAAATCCTCCCTAATTCATATGAAGAAGGAAAATACTTATTAACTTTTGCCTTATAATAATTTGCCTTATAAAATTTTGCAAAATTATACATCGTAATTGCATTCTAATATATATATATATATATATATATATATATATATATATATATATATATATATATATTATATATATATATATATATATATATATATATATATATATAAAGAGATGAGAGGGCAGAGGGCATTTTCATAATTACAATATCTTTGTTTAGTAATTTGAATGATTTACTCGAATTTAATATAAGTATGTAATTATTTCCAAAATATGAGAAAATTTTTGCTTCCTTGAGAGAATTTAATAAAGTAATTATAGTTAAATGAACGTTATTCATTTGTTTATTCGTTTCTCATCATATAATGTGTTCTTTTTCCGAAGTGTTCTGGGCTACCTCTTATACCCATGTTATAAATACCGCTACCCGTCGATCAGTGAATTTTAGAGACGGTAGATCTGGGCAGTAGTTGGATGGGTGGCCGTTTTCTGCGTCCGGGTGATGAAGTTACCCGATGTTTGGATGATGGATCCCACGTATAAAGTTGTAGGACCCCTCAGTCATACGACCTCCTTCGGTAAGAAGAAGGTTAACCAACCTCTCAAATTATACAATGAGCGTTCTCAAAACATTTAAAAAAGTTTATTAACATTTTGTAACATTTTGTAACGTTTCTGTGATTGTATTTGTGTTATTCATATCAAAATTGAGAATGGACTAAGTCGTTTTGATTCGCGTTCATTTTTATGATAAAGATACATATTCGGACACGTGTTCAATGTGTATTTTGACGATGTTGCGCATTTTTATGATAAAGATACATATTGAGAAACGTGTTAAATGTGTATTTTGACGACATTGCGCATTTTTATTATAAAGATACATATTCAGAAACGTGTTGAGTGTGTATTTTGACGATATTGCGCATTTTTATGATAAAGATACATATTCGGACACGTGTTGAGTGTGTATTTTGACGATATTGCGCATTTTTATGATAAAGATACATATTCAGAAACGTGTTGAATGTGTATGTTGACGACGTTGCGCATATTTTACTGCATATTAAACATGATTCATAGTGATACATTTTGAAACGGGTTTAGATATTTATTAAGTTTGTATTGTAATAATAATAATGCTCTTGTGGCTGACACACGAATTGGTTATTTTCATATTATATTCGTGGTCTGACTCATATCGTGGTCTGACGCGAACAGCCACAGTTGCGTTTTATCTTTTATCTTTTATCTTTTATGTTAAAAAATTGCAAAATAGTGGTGAAATGCGATAAAAAATGCTTGTATATTTTTGTCGAAGGGAACAGTCATCCATCAAACAACAGAAATGATTCATAACTTTAGTTGTTCTTTAAGGGATTTTTTCTATATAGAATTTAGATTATTCCTTTCGAACCCTTTGATGGTTACAGTCGAAAGAACTTTACAGTTTTAAAGTTATTTTTAATAAAGAGAACCCCAGAAAATAATCTCATCAGAAAGAGGCGATAATGGAGACAGTTAAGGACTTGGTTTGTTCAAAAGTGTGAAGACAGACTTTGCTATATTTAACATTACTCTAAGTCTGAACGAAATCGTCTGACGTTAACCAATATAAAATATGGCAGAATAACAAATTATGCATTAGAGAGTTAGATTAAATTAACATATTTGTATTCTTTTACTGAAAAATGTATATACACTTCCGGAAATAAATTCACCGATAAAATAAAATTTAAAAAAAAAAATCCCAAATTAATAATTAATGATTATAATTTTTTCTTTATTCGAATTTCTAATTTCTCTGCGAACTTCTTTCCACAACGGTACGAGTGTGATTTCGCTTCATATATAAATTTTGTTTATTGAGTTTACTGTAATTTGGCTCGTCATTTGACGTCAATTCTTTTTGATAATTAAAAATAAAGTTTGAATTCTTTGTGATATTTGAATATTCATGATATATATATATATATATATATATATATATATATATATATCTATATATATATACACTGTATATTATCTAACATTTTTCCACTTTCAGAGTTTCCTTCACGAAGCAATATTTTACAACTTTTTGAAGATGATTTCGATGGAAATAAAACTTTGAAAAATCTTCTCCACTAAATCATTCTCTTAAAATTCAACTTTCTAAGGCAATATTTCATTCCATTTGTTGCGTCAGTCCTTATCTTTAAAACTCATATACTGTATATGGTTATTTAAAGCGGTCTTATCTTATTTTGTTTATAACTGCATATAGGATTTATTTTCATTTCAAAATATAAACTCAATCGCTCAGATGCCGCCTCAATTAAGTTTTAAAAAGTATACGGAGGGTTGACAAAAGTAAATAGACACCGTGATGGATTGTCTTTAAGAACGAATGGCAAAGCTCATCAATGAAATGCTAGAACGTGCGTCAGTTTTACGTAATGCAAAAAATGGGAAAGCAACGCGATTTTAAATATATTCATTTAATGATAATAAATGTGCTATTATTTATTGGGTTTTATTAACAAATCAAAAACTATGGAAAAAAAAACAACCAAAGGTGTCTATTTATTTATGTCAACAGTTTGTATACATTATTAGTGAAAAGTGCGAGTCCTCCCAAGTTTGTTATGAAGCCAATATCCTGGTAAGAACAATATAAATAACCAAGTGTATGACTGTGTAGAATAAAGTTACGCATAAACAAGTTCTGATCTCC
>JAJOZX010001229.1:335000-337500 GCA_023014485.1 Bathynomus jamesi | reverse complement strand
ATGATAACCTTCCGATAGCTACACTTGAAGAAAATCCTGCTGTAACTGTTGAAGAACTTGCCCAGCTACTAAATTCGACTGGTTCCACAGTTCATCGCCACCTGCAACGACTGGGAAAAGTGTCTAAACTTGGGAAGTGAGTACCCCATGCGTTGTCACCAGACAACTGCAGAGATCGTGTGAACATTTGCTTTTCATTGCATTCTCGGCAACTTCAAGCACCGTTTCTAAATCGACTCATTACTGGGGATGAAAAATGGGTTTTTTATCACAATGTGAAGCGTCATCGGCAGTGGGTTAGTGCTGGTGAATCTGCTACACCACAGCCAAGAGGACATCTGGCCCCCCAGGAAGGTTTTGCTGTACGTTTGGTGGGATATTCAAAGAGTGGTTTATTTTGAACTGTTGCAGCCCAATCAAACCATTACAGCCGAAGTCTGTTGTCAACAACTTCAAAGAGTGAGCGCTGCATTGCAAACAAAACGTCCTTCTTTGGCCAATCGCAATGGTGTTGTTTCAACAGGACAACGCGCGTCCTCATACTGCTCAAATCATCACTGCCAAAATTGAACAGCTTGGTTGGGAAAAAATTCTACATTCTCCGTATTCACCAGACCTTGCACCATCAGATTATCATCTATTCAGAAGTCTTCAAAACTATCTTGTCGGGAAAGAACTTGAAAGTTTCGAGGCTATCAACATTGCCCATTCCGAGTTTTTTGCTTCTAAACCGAAGGAATTTTATCAACATGGAATTGAAATGCTTGTAGAGAGGTGGCAGAGAGTCATAGAAAGTGAAGAAAAATATATCATTAATCAAAATTTATTTTGATGTAGTTTTATTTTCATTTGTAAATAAAGGAAGAAAAACGACATTACTTATGGGATAACCTGATATACTGCCCCATCTAACAGTAAAAGTTTGGTGTGTATACCAAAATGTCAATAAATTTAAAACATATAGTGAAACAGTCCTGTCTTCTAATTTTTTAAATATAATATTGTAATTCACTCTATCATATACTTTCCTTATATAAAAAAACTATAAATAGTTGAATTACTGACGGTATATTTACATACAATCTCCTTCAAAACATAAATACACAGGTCAGTTGAATGGAACCTTTTAAAACCAAACTATTTAGGAGACGTCCATAAATAATCATTTAGTCGGCGTAGCAAAACAGCAATTTGAGAAACAGAAGACAACAGCAATAAGCTTGTAGTTATTGCTGGATAGAATGTCCCCATATTTACTTTTCACAAGGGGTGTGATATAAACCCCCATAAACTCTGCAGGAATATAACTGTGTGCAAGCATGCCTGGTAACAGTAATGAGATATGAAGACTGATCACATTATCAGCATACTTTAAATACTCATTCGACAGCTCATCTATACCTGGTGAGGCGCCTATCTTTAGCTCTTTAATCACTCTTAATTTCATGCACTGAAGTCCTCGTATTTTCACTAGCTCCTCCTAATGTCTTTCCAGTGCAACCTACTTTAAGATTAACTCTCCTCCCGCTGTTAATTAAGGATGGCTGAGTACTTCATTCTCCATAATTTAGCCATTTCTCACTCCCCAGACACTCCATCAATTGTTGATGGGATGACATTATTAGCACCCATTTCTTTCTTGGCAAATTTCCAGAATTTGTTACTACTATTATTATTTAAATTAGCCTCGTAGGCTTCTGAAGGTCGAATGGAGTCCTGTTCCTGTTTACATTGTCTTATGGCTGCTTTATAGTGAGCCTTACTTCTACTCATATTCTGTAAGCTGCTCCCCTATTCTCGGACAATCAAGGAGACACTATATATCGTTAGCATCCTTTAATTCCTTTTACAAGGGGTTATATATGTTTCCTGACTAATATAACCTTGGTTAACCTTGGTTTAGCTTCCGCAAGAATTGTTCATTCTGACGAAGGTTAAGCTTGTCACTCCACCTTAGACCTACAGTTTAACGTGGAAACCAAACCACGCCCCACCAGCAGGCCAGCGCCTTAACCACTAGGCTACCCAAGGTACCCATTTATCTACCAACCAATTTTTGTTTTTTTTATTATGGGAAAGGATGAACAGCTGGGTTTTGCTGCGTGCCACCTGCCGTCACCGGGTCTCGATCCCCAAGGCCGATGGATTCGTAGTCAGCAACGCTAACCACTACACCACTGAGGCCCATATATATATATATATATATATATATATATGCAAACCCACAGAGAAAAATAAAAATTATTTCAAGGCCTTTGGTGTATTCAGAAGTACACCTCGTCAGGGTGTGTGTATATATATATATATATATATATATATATATATATATATATATGTGTGTGTGTGTGTGTGTGTGTGTGTGTAAGGAGGTTTGTATGTGTATTTGAGTGTGGTATATGCAAGACTAACCTAATTCGCAATGGCTATAAATTATATAATGGATGGCACGCAGGCAATGCAATTCATGCATTTACTACGTCTTTCTAACCATTCCACGGAT
>JAJOZX010001229.1:305000-332500 GCA_023014485.1 Bathynomus jamesi | reverse complement strand
ATATATATATATACGATGTCTACTCAATACATGATATTTTGCCCCACCTTTTTTTTTCCTTTCCAAGTTTCCTTGTAAGTTCCAGAAATGTTGTACACAAGTAGTTACATACCTTTTTTACAAGTTTTTATTTTTCCACATAATCTCCATTCTTTTTTACGGCTTTCCTCCACCTCGAAACAAGGGCCTTTATTCCTTGCTGGTAAAAGTCCTCTGGGTTCCGCAGGAGCCACCTCTTCACCTTCTGAAACTTTCTTCCACGAATAGCATCCTTCATTGACCCAAACAAATGGAAGTCTGAAGGTGCCAGATCCGGGTTGTATGGAGTGTGGAGTAACACAATCAAGCGCATTTTTGTGATGGCCTCTCTTGTTTGCAAACTGTTGTGTGGTGTTGCGTTATCGTGCAAAAGAAGGACGTCTTCCAGTTTTCTCTCCGGTCGAACTCGCTTTATACGTCTCTGAAGTCTCTATAGGGTAGCAATATATGCCTCTGAGTTGATTGTTTGTCCTTTCTTCATAATGTCCACCAGAATCACCCCTTTCATGTCCCTGAAGATGATGGCCATAACCTTTCCTGCAGAGGGAGCCATTTTGAACTTTTTCTTGCGTGGAGAGTCTGCGTGATGCCACTCCATGGATTGGCGTTTTGTTTCAGGTTCAAAGTGGTGTACTCAAGTCTCATCCCCAGTCACAATTCGTGAAAGGAAGTAATCTCCTTCTGTCTCGTATCGAACCAACGACTCAGAAGCTTTTTCTTTTCTTTGGGCTTTGTGATCTTCAGTCAGTTCGCGAGGAACAAACCGTGAACACACTTTTGAGTATCCCAGTTGCTGAATTATCGTATTCACACTTCCTTCACTAATTCCTAGCTCCTGTGATAGCTCGTTGTATGTGACGCGCTGATTTGATCGAATGATGCTGTGAGCACGTTGCACAGTGTGAGATGTGACAGCCGATGCCGGGCGACCGTTGCATGGCTCATCATCGAGGTTGGCTCTCTCTCTCTCTAATGGTCTCACACGTTTAGACCAGCGTTCAACTGTGCTTCGATCAACAACAGCATCTTCGTAAACGTTTTGTAGACGTTTGTGAATATTTCCAACTGTTTCCTTCTCTACGGTTAAGAACTCGATAACAGCTCTCTGTTTACGACGCACATCACTGTCAGACGCCATTTTTGAAACTGCGTTAACCATCGGTTTTATACAAGGGCGTTTAAAAGCGGTTTTATACAAGGAGGGGAGGTTCAAACTGGAAAAGGTCCTGTTATGTGAAGCGCAGAAAGTTCAAGCTTACGGCCCAAAAGACATTTCAGCCCCATGGCCTATTATTTAGCTAAGAAAAAAGGGTAGGGCAAAATATATTGAGTGTGCCTAGTGTATCTATCTATCTATCGATATATATATATATATACATTATACAGAGGTTACTTTTTACAGAAGTGTTTGTATATTCTAAAATTACTTTTTATTTCATTGTAAAAAAGTAAATACCAGGAGGGAGAGAGAGAGAGAGAGAGAGAGAGAGAGAGAGAGAGAGAGAGAGAAAAGCGTGGTAAGCATGTTAGAAACCTTGGCTCTAATAATTTTTAATGATTAAAATAATATAGTCTTCATATTTTAGTTTTAATTCCTTTCACCGGTCGACCTTTCGCGGAATGACTAGACCTTTTCAAACATTTTTTTCTTTACCAGCTACCAGAAACTGAATGAAACGACACGGATGACTGCAGCCTGAATTCATTAAAAAATTGACTCGAATTTTGTTATTGAACTCTTCAAATTTAATTTCCTAATTTATAAACAGAACATTAGTATTCAGAGGTTTCCAGAATCAAGTTCAACCAGTGTCTGCTGTAGGTAAAACACTCGCAGAAAGGGCAGGGCAGGGCGTCTACGAGGCTGCATGATATTATGTTCTTTTTGATCAAATCATCTGTCAGTCTTTTCACTATTCAGTGTTTCTACTTTAGTTCTACTGGGTATATGAGGTCTATTTTTACAGTTTTCCTTTTCATTAATTTGGCTTTTTTGTTTCTTGGGGTATCAGAAGTTCTTTACTCAGATGCTCTTCACGGTTACGCTCTTCATGGTTACGCAACTTTCTTGATACATATTGTACTTTTTCATCAGTCGTACCTACGGGTTTCGTATGATTTGTGCACTGATTGAGCTTTTTTATTTCTATTTTAGTACTGTACGTGTTTAGAGATTTCAATTTTTTTTATTTATTTATTAGTTTCGTTTGAATTTGTTATTCATGGGCAGTTTGCAATTATTAAGATACTCACTTGTTTAATACTGTCTTGACTAAGTTTTTTTATTATTTTTTTAACCTTGACCAAGCTCCTCGGGATATTTTTATAGGGTTTCTCTCTCAACCAACTGTTACAAATTTGTAAGTCAGGTAGAGGCTGGAAGGAAAAACTGTCGGGAACAAGATCTTACTGATACAACTTTCCCAACGAATGAGTAACTATGAATCTTTGATGTAATCAGACTAATTTGTACCAAATTTGCAAAATAGTTAGATTTAAGTTACTAAGTTTCGCTCACTGGGAATTTCCGGAATCATCTTTCTTCTGACAGAGGGTTACCAAATAAATGTTTTAATACAATTTCAAGAATTTAAGTTTCCACCTCAACTGATTTTCACCATATTTAAATACCATATTTCACTATATTTGACACCATGTAAGATTTCGTGAGTTTGATTCTTTTTGATATGCATTAAACTTATGGCCATGTAGTTACCACTACAGCGTGGTAACTACATGGTCATAAGTTCAGAAGTTCAGTGATCTAACAAAGTCATGCAGTACATTTGTAGCAGGGTCATTTGTACCAAGGAAGCTTAACTCAGTAGGTCTCAGATGTCCAATACTTGTGTTCCAAAGCATATTTTCTTCTCTTCTCTTTATTTCCATTCCTTAAAAGTAGCTTTTTTGCTGCAACACATCCTTTAAGACCTACTGAGTTAAGCTTCCTTCGTACAGTAGAGGGATCAACTGAGACACCTGTTGTTTTTTCGAGATCTGCTACAAGTGAAGTGCTGGATTTGCGGCTGTCTCGAAGGAGAGTAATCTTTAGATATTGTAGATCAGATGGGGAAAGCTTAGAAGGCCTCTCTAATCTAGAACGATCAACTGGGGGTCCCATTTGATCTCTGATGAGCCAAGATTGTTTTTACACCAGTTTTGGAAACACCTGTAGATTCACTTATTTTTCTTTGGCTCAGTCCCTCACCATGCAAATGTATTATTTCATATCTAATCTCATCAGAAATTGTACTTTTCGTTATTTCTTAAGCCTGTGAAAGAAAAAAACAGCATGAATTAGGATTATAATGAGAAACGTTTTGGATAAATTTGTTTTTCAAAATCTAAGTGAATATGTCAATACTTTTAATTGTAAATACTGATATAACAATAGTTTAGGAGCATTTACTGCAGATCCATCATCAATAGTTCGCTAGATCTTTAAACACATGTGTTATAAGTAATATAATAAATCAACCCTCAAGTCCAATTTATGCAGACTAGAGGGTCATCCAGCTAATACAACTTTATACATTTAAGCCAGAGGTTCTAGTTAATGTGTATTTTAGTATCAAAACCAATTTTCATACGACAGATTATCTAATAGTTATCAGACTGACAGTGGTCTCATACTTTTGCAAGGTACTGTATATATGTATATACCGTATATATATATATATATATATATATATATATATATATATATGCAAATAACTGCAATGACCGCGCAGTATATAAATGAATAGAAACGACATAAGTATTAAGGAACGTTTCTGCACACGAGGAGGAGAGATAACGAAATAATGAAAAATGAGGCGAACCGCCTCATTTTTCATTATTTCGTTATCTCTCCTCCTCGTGTGCAGAAACGTTCCTTAATACTTATGTCGTTTCTATTCATATATATATATATATATATATATATATATATATATACAGGGTGTCCCATAAGTCCGGCATCATAGGAGAAATTCATATTTTTCTATTTCTACAAACCATAATTCATATGCTTGGGATGCCAATTTCCCGTCCACCATTCTGTTCAGTGACGAGGCTGTTTTTTATGAAAATGGTGAGATAAATCGACAGAACACCCGCTACTGGTCTCAAAACAACCCTCACTGGTATACCTCTTCAAAGGAACAAGGTGCATTTCGGGTGATGGTATGGTGTGGCATTTGGAAGGATCGCATCATAGGGCCCCTCTTTTTCGATGAACATGTCACTGGAGGTACCTACCTACGTATGCTCAAGGAAGAAGCATTTCCCAGTGTCTTGAACGAAGAAGGAAATTTCCCAACATGGTTCCAGCAAGACGGCGCTCCTGCACATTACAGCACCCAAGTAAGGGAATACTTGTACCAACAATTCCCTGGTCATTGGATAGGACGTCGAGGGCCTGTGGAATGGCCAGCTAGAAGCCCGGATCTCACGCCACTAGTTTTTTATCTCTGGGGCCACTTGAAAGCACTGGTATACGCAGAGAAAATTAGGAGTGTTGAACATTTGCGGCAGCGCATTATTGGGGCATGTAACACCATTACTCCTGACATCATTCACCGTGTGCTTGCTGACTGGGTATCACGTCTGAATTTGTGTATTGAAAACAATGGTGGACATATTGAGCACGTTTTGTAAATAAAAGCTTTTGTTTTGCCTTTTTTTATTATTTTTCCTATGATGCCGGACTTATGGGACACCCTGTATATATACTCTGTGTGTGTGTGTGTGTGTGTATATATATATATATATATATATATATATATACTGCAAACCCACAAGGTTGTTGGTTGTGTGTATTCGATCGGATATACACAATGTAACTCAGTATATATAGGCCAAACGGGTAAAACGTTAGATATTCGGGTAAAACAGCATAAATATGCGTGTAGAACAGCTAATAATTCCAATGCTTTGTTTAACCATATGTATAGATGTAATCATAGCATCAAGTGGGATAGTTCTAAAGCGCTTGTTGAAAACAGAGATATAATAGAAAGAAATATTCTAGAATGTGCATTTATCCATTTTAAAAACAATTTCAATAACAGTGCGGAAATGTATAAAATTGACAACATCTTGTTAAAATTCCTTTTGCTTCTCATCAACTCTTGTTAAGTATGTGTTAATTGTTTTGGTTTCCGCTACGTTGTATATATTTATGGGCATCTTGCCTTCTCTCTTCATTTCCTGACGAGGTGTAGCTCTGAATACACGAAAGGCCTTGGAATCGTTTTTCTTTTTCCTTGTGGGTTTGCAGCATTCATTCATTTCACGTGTTTAATTGTGAAATTCATCCCATATATATATATATATTATATATATTATATATAACGTAAAGAACGACGCTTGTATAGGAGAATATTCCGCGCAAGATGAGGAGAGAGAACGAAACAAATGAAAAAATGAGATAACCACCCGGGAATCGAACCCGAGATCTTCCGATTGCCGGTCAGATATGATAACCATTACACCACGGGCCTCACTCGATCAAATGCCGTAATTCTTCTACATACGCGCAGAAACCAATGCCCCAAGGGGGCACCTCTCGCATGCCGTACATTATATACATTTTAACTGCAAACACGCAGTATAATTAACGTAAAGAACGACGCTTGTATAGGAGAATATTCCGCGCAAGATGAGGAGAGAGAACGAAACAAATGAAAAAATGAGGTAACCACCCGGGAATCGAGCCCGGGATCTTCCGCGGAATATTCTCCTATACAAGCGTCGTTCTTTACGTTAATTATACTGCGTGTTTGCAGTTAAAATGTATATAATGTACGGCATGCGGGAGGTGCCCCCTTGGAGCATTGGTTTCTGCGCGTATGTAGAAGAATTACGGCATTTGATCGAGTGAGGCCCGTGGTGTAATGGTTATCATATCTGACCGGCATGCGGGAGGTGCCCCCTTGGGGCATTGGTTTCTGCGCGTATGTAGAAGAATTACGGCATTTGATCGAGTGAGGCCCGTGGTGTAATGGTTATCATATCTGACCGGCAATCGGAAGATCCCGGGTGGTTACCTCATTTTTTCATTTGTTTCGTTCTCTCTCCTCATCTTGCGCGGAATATTCTCATATACAAGCGTCGTTCTTTACGTTAATTATACTGCGTGTTTGCAGTTAAAATGTATATATATATATATATATATATATATATATATATATATATATATAATTTCAATAAAGGTATATAATTATAACTATATATGTATATAAGGGTACTTACCGTAGTTAAGATTCCAATGCATTGCAATAACTAAAGACTAAAGACTAACTAAAGACTGATTCCAAAAAAAGCAGTCTTATTGACCCCGGCTACGACAAAATGGCCATTTTGGAGACGTTTTAATAAGCTTATCAAATTAAGATCACCTAAAATTCTGATTAAAGCCATCTACCTCTTAGGGTAACCATAAATCATGGCCCAATGAGTGGCACACTGTTTGACTAATTTTTTTTTTTTTGCAGATGGATGATGGTGTGGAGGTGCCTTTGCGGTGTGTGCTGCATGCGAGTGGTGATGCAGAACATGGTGATGCAGTGGCTCCATTTACTAAACAAACGTGGAAAAAAGCCTGGGACACAGCTGAAGCCAGAAAACAATATCAGATGAGTTCTAAATACCTTGCTATATATGAAGCCATTAATTTTAACGCTGAACCACTGCCTCATTATGGCTTTCACAATGGCTGTTACAGTAAATTTACCGCTTATCAAATGCAGTCAAAGGAAAAGAAAACATGTTCCGATGAAAACATTCTTAAAACAAGATCTATGGTAAAGAAGCCACTAGTGGCTACTATCTCAACTTCTGGGTTGCTGGGAAGGAACTGTATTTTCTGCAATGGTCCAGACCGCAAGCATTTCCCCAGTGGTTTTGAAATACTATCTCTATGTGAGACTACGCAAGCACAGGACAGTATTATAAATGCTGCAAGGCAACTAAAAGACACAGACTTTCTTCGTGAATATGAACACATTGACTTCAGAGCGAAGGAGGTCAAGTACCATAAGACATGCAGGAAAAGGTATATTTCCACTTACTCCTGTTCCCCTCTCTATGGCTAGCATTTATGGCACGATGAAGAAAACACCAAAGTATCAACTGTTCAAACATCTTGAAGATTTGATTACACACAGAGAGCCGCCAACAGTTGATTTAGTTCTCTATGACGCCATGTTTATAATCCAATCACTGCCTTCAGACTTGCCTCTTACTCTTGGAACTGTAGCAATGCTGGGCCTGACTGATCTAGCAAATCTCCTGGGTCTGGGTCCAGTTCTCTGCAAGGCATTGCCAGGTTATCATGCTCTGACAGGATGTGATTACACATCATCCTTCTTTAGGAAGGGAAAAGTGAATCCACTGAAGAAGGCTGAAAAGAACCCGTTACATCTTGAAGGCCTCGGCAGCCTTGGAGAGAAGACCACCTTTGTTGATGAAGGGAACCACGTACAAAAATATGTGTGTACTATATATGGCCAGGGAACCATTTCATCGGTGAATGAGGCCAGAGTGAAGATATTCCAGCAAAGGTACAAGCCAAATGACCCAGACTCTCCTTTACAGAAAATTAAAGGTATTGATGCAGGTATGCTTCCTCCCTGCAAAGATGTTCTGGATCAAAAGTTAGCTAGGTGCAACTATGCGGCATATCTCTGGAAGCATGCGCATCTAAGAGATCTACTAGAGAACATGCGACCCACAGACCATGGCTGGAAAGAGGTTAATGGAATTTTTCTACCAGTCTGGTTTACCGGCAGTCAAACACCAACCATGCTTTCTGAGACCATGGAACCGGAGGATGTCGCAGATGGAGATGAAGGTGTTGAGGACGAAGATAATAATAGTATTTCCGATACTGATTCAGAGGACGAAGATGACAGTAATGATGATGGAGATGATTAATTAAATGTTGTTAATGTTCTTGTTAAATGTTAATAAACCATAATCATCTAAAATTCTGAAAATCTCTGATTTTGGCCATAATTGGCCAAAAAGTGTGCAAAATGGCCAGTTTGTCGTAACTGGGGTCAATAAGACTGCTTTTATTTTTTAAATCAGCACCCATTTTTACATAGAATACGCTTGTCAAACCATAATCACCTAAAGTTCTGATTAAAGCCATCTACCTCTTGGAATACTAAGTGATTTGTATATTCGCGCAAACACACACCCCAACCCCTTGTGACGTCATACACCATTCGCCTATCAATCTTCTTCCTTTAACCCCACCCCAAATCGTTTAGTAGGAAAGTCCGCGCCGCTGACTATATGTACATTTACTCCGTATTAAAAATGGCATATATCAAATCCGCCACATTAGTTGAATTTATATTATACATTGAAGGTAGGCAGGGCGTTTTAGGTTGTAATAGCTAATATGAAAAACAGAAATCATATGATATTGGATTAAGAGGGCGTGATCGACAGATTTTGTCTAATTTATATTGATATATTTATGCTCCTAAAGTTTGACAAAATTAATGGTCAGACAAAGCCTACCCTGCCTACCCTATAAAAACGCCTCTGATTTGTACCAGATTTACAGAACAAATAAATATTGAAAACGAGAATAAGACGACAAAAGATTTCCTATATCCGAATATTTATTACGGATTGGCAACTCAAGGGTCACATTTCGAATCAGCCTACATTCCGGGTTCTCTTTTCAGCCGATTTGCATCAAATTTTTAGAATGGTTTGAGATCTAAGCTGACATTTCAAATGACTTTCTGGGCCTATTTGTTTCCAACGGAAGGGTAAACTTTTCATAGTCCGAAGTAAAAGTTAAAATTGAAATTAGCAAACTGTACACTACATTTTCTCTACTTTTATTACATGGTACTAAAACTTTTCCTTACTTTAAACAGTTCTGGAAATTTTTAAGTAGGTGTAAATGATACTTAGTCAAAGTGAAAACTATTAATATAAAATAGGGTAATTGCACTATCGCAAAGCTATAACATCATTATGAAGCATTAATAAATGTTTACACCAGGGATTCCCAATCTTTTTAGGTCGACGTACCACCATGCTTTTCTAAGTACCAAAGTCCGAAAGGCTGCGAGTTAATCATCTACAGTTGTTATTACTTTCTAAAAGCATTATCATTAAAATAATTATCAATTAACAAGCTGCATATTAAAACCCTCTCGCGTACCACAGGTTGGAAATCGGTGGTCTACACGGTACAGTGGTTCGGAAATGAAAAACTAGGCTATAAGACTGTATGTAATCTTTAAACTATGAAAATGTCCTAAAACAAATATTAAAATGAAATTACAAAATTAACATATTTTCTACTTTTATTATAAAATATAATTTATAAGAAGCTCCCTTTCATATATACACACAGGGTGTTTCAGGAGGAAAGGTCAATACTTCGGGAGGTGATAGTATCAGTCATTGTAAGAAAAAAAGTTCATATGAACATGTGTCTAATTCTGAATGGTTATGGAGATAGAGTTGTTTGAATCTACAAATACAAAAGCATTGTTAATGGTAATCAAGAAAGAGAAACCAATTACTGTTTCTAACATTTAATGCTTAAACATTGACATTTTGAATGGTATCAGATACAGAAATGACAAATTTGTTACAGTTTACAATACGTTTTCGAAAATCCCACCGTCAACCTCAATGTACTTTGCAACTCGTGTGCGAAGATCGCGTGTTGTTCGTCTGAGTTGATCCTGACGTTCCTTTATGCGGGCAGCAGCATCCAAAATGCGCGCGAGCAATTCGCCTCGTGTATCCACCTTTCTTTTGTAAACTTGACATTTCATCCACCCCCACAAACAATAAGCTAACGGAGAGAGGTCTGGAGACCTTGGTGGCCATTGAATGGGATCACCGCGGGGGGAGGAAGAGCTGCGCGAGCATCAGATTCAAACAGCTCAATCTCCGTAATCATTCAGAATTAGACACATGTTCATATGAACTTTTTTCTCACAATGACGGATACTATCAGCTCCTGGAGTATTGACCTTTCCTCCTGAAACACCATATATATATATATATATATTAAAGATATACCGAACGTTCAGCTAAAGTTTAGTGTTCGGCCTATTCGGCCGAATGTGCCTTTAAAATTCAACTATGGCGAAAGTCTGTAGTTTCCATTCAAAGCAATTTAAAACAACTACAGTAAAAGGCTTTAAAATACATACAAAAACAAAACTGAATTTTATTGAAAAGTAATTAAATTTAATAATTAATGAAACTAAGTTAGAAACAATACTTAACTTTATTTTAAAATCAACAACTTCATTTCCGTAAATAAAAAAAATAAAAGAAGTTGAACTGAACTTCAGTCATTCAAACTCAGTTTCAAAATATTGTGAATAAAATTAATTGTATTCACAAACTACTGCGACAGTGGCTGCATCCTCCAGCGCGGGACGCGTCAACGCGAAGAAGAGGCGACGTCAAACCAAAACATCAACGCGCTGGTGGCCAAACTTCCTCAAATCTCCGTGCAGCGGGCTGTCTACGGTTGGCCAGACTGGTAGTCGACGGCCTGTTGCCTGGCACGGTCAAAGTGCCGATCGGCTCCCGGGGCCAGACCTATTCTCAGCGTGCTATTTTTTCATTTACGATGAGCAATTGCGTGCTCCTCGGACTACTCTTACTCTCCGGCGACATTAAGACTAAGCCAGGCCCCACTACAACTTACACATGTCACCATACACAAAGACATAGACACAATAGCACCATGAGACACATACAGAAGTATAATATTAACATATTACAGTACAATGTAGATGGCCTCACAAACAAAATCATGCAGCTTAGGGAATTCGTACACAAACAAAACATTCACATAGCACTTATACAAGAAACAAAACTAAAACGCACACACAAAACACCCACCATCCCTGACTTCACGGCGATCCGTCAAGATCGTACTGGGGGTAACGGGGGTGAACTCATCACTTACATACGTAAAAGCATTAGCTACACTGATGCTACCCAAAACATTACAAACACAATCCAAGCAGATAACACGATAGAAATACAGGCAGTTAACATTAAAACACGCGCAAAACACAACACCACGCTAATCAACATTTACATCCCACCAGATAGTTCACCTCAGGTGCCAGCCAATTACAATCCACAGTTACACAATTTGGCCTCTCTCACTAATGTCATCTTAGGAGGAGACTTCAACGCTAAAGACACTAGTTGATACCTGCACAACCAAAGCAACAACAGAGGCGCCAACATAGCCACACAACTAAACAGCCTCTTCATTCTTAACAATACAGAAGAACATACACACATACCACATCAAGCAGGATACTCAAACTCCTCCCCAGACATAACGTTCTGTTCCCCCTCACTAGCAACACATACACACTGGAGAACAGAAAAACAACTGTCATCAGACCACCTGCCCATCATCATTACAACACATTCTACACTCTGCCCCAACAGCCTTAGATACACTTACAGAAATTACAAGAAAGCTGATTGGGAACAGTTCAAAATACAGACTGAGGAACAATTCACCACATTAAACAGCACACCCATCATAAACACCAATACAACACTCAAGACATTTAATCAGATCATCAATAATGCAAACAAATACATACCCAAGGGCAACATTAGGAAATACAACCCAAATTACACTAGAGAAATAGCCCACCTCATAAGGCAACGTAACAACCTCAAACATAACACACAAACACCACACACAGAAGCCATAAAACAGCAGATACAACAGCTCAACACAGAAATAAACAACAAACTCAAAGAAAAACAAACAGAAACATTCAGGGAATTCACAACAACACTAAACCACTCCACATCCAGGCTATACAAGACTATAAACAGCATTACCCACTCTAACAGCGGCATTCACACCTCACACGTGGCTATCTGTCGCAGCCAAAATAATATCCCAACATACACACAACAAGCTAACATTCTAGTTAATCACTACGCAATGATAAGTCACTTAAACAGAGACAACAACCAGAAACACGCAGACAGACAAACAGCCAGACACAAGAAAACCTACAGACTCGACACGACCATTACACCCTTCAATACAGACCAGACCACCAAGATCATCAAAAACATTAAGAATTCGAAGGCTACTGGACCAGACAACATATCTAACATACACCTTAAACACTTGGGCCCACAAGGAATACTAGCTCTCACAAATATCAGCACATATTCATACCAACACTGTATTATTCGTAACATATGGAAACAAGGTAAAATTATTACACTCCTCAAACCAAACAAAAATCCAACAGAACCAGCTTCCTATAGACCCATTACTTTACTATGCACACCTTCCAACGTAACAGAAAGGCTAATCTTACAAATCACCAACCCACACATACCACTATCGCCTACTCAACATGGATTCAGACCTCACCACTCAACCACGACATTACTCACTAACCTCACGCAGCACATCATGGATGGCATCAACTCCAGACGACCAGCTCAACGTACACTATTAGCAACAATAGACGTTAGTAAAGCATTTGATGCTATCCCACGCTTCCCTCTCATAAACAAAATACTCAACACAAACATGCACAATAACACCAAAAGGTGGCTGAGCAACTATCTTTCAGGAAGATACTCACATGTCACATTTAATGGCAAGTCATCCAAAAACAAGCTTTTTCCGAACGGGGTCCCTCAAGGCTCTGTTCTCTCACCAACACTGTTCAACTTATACATGCATGACATTCCAACACCCATAGATAACAAGCTTACCTTATCATCATATGCAGATGACATCACTGTAACATCCACCCACAACAACATCGACACCGCTACAAATAACCTACAAACATACATAAATAGTATACAAGACTGGTTCACACACAATAGACTCAAAGTAGCGCCCACAAAATCAACCATCACCTTGCTTACAAGCAACACAAAAGAACACCAGGTAACTCCACAGCTTACACTAAACAACATCAACATTCCACACATTCACAGGACCAAAATACTTGGGGTCACATACAACACATCATTATCTTTTGCAAACCACATCAGGACATTAAAAACAAATGTACGTCAAGACTTAACACGCTTAGGGTACTAACAGGCACAAACTTTGGACACCAGCAGGAAACAACATCACTCATATACAAACAATATATTCGCTCAATTATGGACTATGCTAGCCCATGCTGAGCACCCATTATCTCAAACACACACATAAACACCTTACAGACAATACAAAACAATACAAAACAACGCATTTCGTATCATTACAGGATGCACTCAAACAACACCAACAGAACACCTGCACACAGAAACAAAAATACTGAAAGTTAGGGAACATTTAGACATGAGGGGAACACAATTCATGGCAGCAGTGACAACTAACCCACAACACCCTTGCCACTACATGTACAATCATGCACCGACACCTCGCACCATTAAGGTGACACCAGAGAGACATTAAACCAAATACTCCATTCCATACCACGCCCCACAGACATCACACAGTACAGAAAACACATACACACACACCTAACCCACAAAACACTGACACGACTCGGTCCGAATGCGGTCCTAGGTGCGAAGCCGCCACCCATTAACAGGTCAGAGATCAGCCTGAGCAGATCGGATCGAGTTAACTTAGTACGATTCCGATGTGGACATCACCCAACTTACGGACATATAAACACAGACTAGACAACTCCACAGACGACACCTGCCACCTGTGCCAGGACACACAAACAATTGAACACATTATGACAGACTGTACCGCTCTAGCACAACAACGAACACAACACAATCACTAGTGCGCCTGAACCTCTGGTCCACTCCGGAGAGGGCGATCGGTTACCTGCGTGCCGCCGGCTTGCTCGATCAGGGTGGGCTGATCGGCTAAACAACAACAACAACAACAACAACAACTGCGACGGAAGTGAACTTCGCTTGCAGTTGTAAATGTTGTCAGCAACTTCGCTAAACATTCTTTCACTAAATAGAGCTAGCAGGAAGAAATAGTAGGTATTTAAATGAGATTGCTGCTAACTGGAAGGAAGGATATAAAGATTTGTTGTCTTTCTACCATATTAGAGGACTATCTTTCCTTCTATTAATGGAGTTTAGATGCTTATCACTTCACTTTTAGTTATTTTCAAGGTTCAATTGTTTTCACATTTAATCTTTTACAATTGTACTTTCTGATGGGTCCTTTTCGTCTTGTCTTTGTTGCATTTGACATCACAATGGCTCCAAAACTCATTTAAAAACCACTAAATAACCATTAACAACTTGAATAATTCTGTAAAAACAATGATATAAAAATTAAACACATATTAAGTGTTTTTAATTTCTTTGAGCATAAACACGCAGAATTTTAAATGAAGCGCGGATTGCAATTAGAACTTGATTTTCTACATTTTATCCAGATTTGCATTCGAATTTGGATTTGATCTCGGAGCTGGATTTCAGTATATATTTATATCACTAAATTTTCAATATACGAGTTGAATGTCATTGAAAATGGTAATAAAAATTAAAATTTTATTGGCAGAAAAGTAATTTCCATTTTACAAGGGACGAGCGGAAAATAAAAAATTAAAATAGAAAATAGAAAATAACAGTGCCGATTTTATCCTAAATGGAGCTACAGACAAACATTTTCATACCATGCAGCCCAAAGTTTAACAGAAATATAGAATGAGACAGTGTGATTAACAAACATTTCTAAAGCTAAGCAGTTTGAAGATAACTTCTGTAGCACTCTAAATAATACTATAAAACAAATTTAGAGTTCTGTCATGTAGTACGGTTTCCATGGTTATCCCATAACCGCTACCCATAGATGTTCGTGTAAGAAGTTAAAAAAAAAAAGAGTGTTTTAGCTTCATTTTCACAGATGGTCCTTAACGATGGCTTCAACAAAGAAACTTCAATATAGGTTTCTTATTTCTCCAAAACTAAAACGCATTACCCCCATCTAAATGTAAATAGCAACCATGTCAATGCCACATTTTCAGTGTATTTAATACATACCCTTGATCTCTTCTTCTTTTTAAATTCTTAATTAAATATTGTGACTCACTGTATCATATTTCTCGCTTATATCCAAGAAACAGCTGCCGATAGATAAATTAATAGTGTATTTACATAAAACTTCTTTCAATACATAAATACACAGATCTGATGAATGGGATCCTTTAAACCCAACTGCTTACGAGATGTCCATAAATAAACATTTAATCGGCAAAGCAAAAGTTTTTAAATTAATTTTCAGAGGCAGGAGGCAAACAGCATTGGGTCGACAATTATTGCTAGTTGGAATCGCCACATATTTGTTTCTGCTAAGGAGCATGATATATACTCTCATAAACTCTGTACGAGTTTATGAGCTAGCATGGCTGAGAAAAGCAGTGAGATATGAAGATTCGCCACAACAGCAATACTCGTAATAACGGATTTAAGTCGCGTGGCAGACGTTTCATTATTAATATCGCTAAAAACTTCTTTACGTTTAAAGTAATTGATAAATGGAATACTCTTCCCGCGTCAGTCGTGAACTCTACCAGCGTTAATATGTTTAAGAACCGTTTAGATAGGCATTTTAAAAATATTAACGTTGTTTAATATAATAATAAAACAATTAGTAACAGGAGATTTGGGGGTGGTGATCGGGGATGAGTCTGTTGACGACTAATGCCAGCTTGTGACATGCCAGCGTGTGATATGCCAGCAAAAAAAAAAAAATTAAACTAACACGAACTTAGATGTAGCTCGTAGCGTGAACTAACCCACTTTTTGTTATTCTTTTTTTCTCTCTCTCTTTATTTGCATGTCTGTAACTCTCTTCATTGCATGTCTGTAGTTTGCATGGTATGATAGTGTTTGAGTTATGAATGTGTTGCATGGTTTGTAATGCGTTCTTATTTTACTTCTTTTCATCTTCCACTCCTGTCCGGCAGAGTGGGCTGCATCCTCTACCTCCCTATGGAGTAGAAGCCCGGTCTGCAACTGCTGGAGGTATGTGTTGCTTTGAGTTAAGAATGTGTTGTTCTTTAAGTTAAGAATGTGTTGCATGGTTTGTAATGCGTTCTTATTTTACTTCTTTTCATCTTTCACCCATTTCCGCAGAGTGAGCTGCATCCTCTACCTCCCTATGGAGTGGAGGACCGGTCTGCAACAGCTGGAAGTATTCTCTTCGACTATTTTTCCGACTTGTCGGCAGTGCCGGCGGATGATGATGGTGTCTTCTTTCTCTTTTTCTGAATGAATTTTAACCCACGAGTGATAGGTTTTCCTACTTACTTAACCCCTTATTTCTTCTTTTAAACCCCTTACTTTCTTCTTTCTCTCGGGCTAACCTTAGAGTGGATCTTAGGGTCTTTGTTAGCCTTAGCTTCTGTAGATCTGTAGATCTTTAGTGTACCGGTTGTCCGAGAATTATCTGTACAATTTTTGGCTGTTATTAAAAGTCAACCATGAAGTGTAGAAATTCCAGTGTTATCCCATTTTACAGAGAAACTCATTATGTTTTTTCTGATAACATGTTTTGACAAGTTTTTTTCTTTTTTGTACGCGGGTGACAGACATTGATGATTTAAAAGCAAGAATCACAGCTGCTATTGAGCGAATTGATGTGGATATGCTGCAGCGTACATGGCAACATTTGGATTATCGATTGGATGTTTTGCGAATCATTGATGGTGCACATATCGAATGTTTGTAACAACGTTACTTTAATAAAAGAAACTTTTGAAAATACAGATTCTAAATAATCTTGTTTCAGAATTTTACGTGTGTTATCAAGAATTTTATTAAAAGATGAAATTGTACAGATAATTTTCGGACACACTGGAATTTTTAAAAAACTTGTCAAAACTTGGTATCAGAAAAAACTTAATGAGATTCTCTGTAAATGGGACAACACTGGAATTTCTACACTTCATGGTGACTTTTAATAACAGCCAAAACTTGTACAGATAATTCTCGGACACCCTGTACTTCAGATTTTTATTTCATGTAGGTCATCTATACCAGAAGACTTTTAATTTCAGGAACCAAAGTCTAAGTATTTTCAATAGAGCTCTCTAATAATTATCTATTCTATCCTATACATTACTCGTACATTCATTACGTTCCATCCTATACATTACATCCCCTACTCAGGATGGGCAGTATCGATGACACTGAATCTTAGATACTGTATCTTAGATACAAATTGTATCTTGTATCAGTATCTTGAACAGAAATATAAAAAGTATTTTATATTTTGTATTTTTGACACAAATATATCTGTATTTTGTATTTTAAAATGACACATTTGATACAAGATACATTTCATGAATCTCAATCCCGCCGTCGCGTCGCGTCGTGTTCTTCGAAATAAAAATTACGTATCTTCCAACTAATGGGAGTGTCAAATGTATGATAGCTAATCTCGAGGCATGAACTACTGCATAAGCGCAATTATTATTGTGTGAGCCGGACTGGCGTACGCGGGATTACCAGAAATCTCGCTGTGGTCAAAACTCTCCAGATTTGTGCGTACATATTTTATTCTAAATAACTGGAGAAAGGTATCTGGTTCTTCTATCGCCTTGACCGTTATTTAAGTTAATAATTAATTAATTCAGTGGTGTAGCTAAGGGGGCCATGAGAGCGCAATTGCCCCCAAAATTCTAGCTTGCTTTCGCCCCACAGTAAAATTTCCGATGTTAAACTAAAAATTAAACATTTGTAAAAATAAGATACTTTTAAAACTACAGTAGATGTAATAATAAATTATAATATACAGCACTATAGAAGTTCGTTTCGTTATACATTTATTACATTTACAATACTCATACTACTTACATTTATTACATTTACAATACTCATACTACTTACATTTATTACATTTACAATACTCATACTACGAGGTCAGTATTGGCCCTTCGCCAACAATAATTTTTTTGCTCCTCCAAATTTAGAAGTCTAGGCTACGCGCCTGAAATTAAAAATAAAGAATGAACGCCTCAAATTTGCGCAGAGCGTGGCTTCGAATAAATATTTACTTATTTGAATATGTCATTAAATTTGGGGCAGTCACAAAGAAATTCTTTTTCTATCATAAAACAGTCTTGCGCCTTATTAAAAGAAATATTTTGCGATATCATAAGCGCAAAAACTGCGAAAGTGTCCGGTGATTTCAAAATTAAATCAATAAGGACTAAGTTATCAAATCTTTTGTTTACATACCCTTTTTCCTTATTATTTCTTATCTCCAAACTTAAAATGATTAGAGAAGTATCTTGCATCGAGAAAAGTACCTTAGATACTCATCTTGTATCTTTTGTATCTCGCCTGTTTCTTAAAAAGTATCTTGTATCTTATATCTTTGATACGCAATAAGCTAGTTTCATGTATTTTGTATCTAAGATACATTTCTTCTTAATTTATCTTGCCCATATCTGCCCCTACTATACGAATATTTGGATAGTGTGTTTTACCCATTTTTGGCACCGTTTTCTCAACAAATTAAAAAAAAGTTAGTTTCATAATTTTAATTAGGCCTAATAGAATCTTCCTCCTGCTTACACCGTCTTATGGCTTCTTTATACTGAGTTCTACTTCTGATCATATTCGTGTAAACTGATCGTATCGTCGTGTGTTAAATTCGAATATGAAGTCTATAATGATTCTTAATTGTTACTAATTATTTTAAAAGGGAACAAAAAATATCTGAATGTTAATATAAACATTTCATAAAGAAATATTTAAAAATGGAATCAAACATCATAACCGTTATTCTTGTGGAGCGCGGCCAATCAAGTGTAGGATTACTAAATTTTAAAAAGGATCTTGTTCACCAGTCTCGTTACTGGGTACTGAATAGACCAGAGCTTTCCAAACTGTGTCGCGACACATTAGTGTGTCGCCAATACCTCCCAGGTGTGTCGCCAAATTTAGTTAATTATTTTCAAATTTTTGTATTTTGAAAATTTTGATTTTTGTATCAACAAAATCGGCTACAAGATAAACCACCTACTGAAAAATTATCTGATATTTGATATTTGATACAAAAATTAATTAATGTATTGTGAAAATTTTATGCTTAAATAGTGTGTCGCCAACGTGAAAAGTTTGGAAAGCTCTGGAATAGACGGTCGTTGTTGTGCTAAAAAAAATAATGTAAATTGTAATTTAAAATTTATTTAACTTACTGTAAGGTTTCCTCCACGATCTGGTGTTAATAATGTGAATCCACGTTCGCTTTCCCCCGTTATTATTTCTATTCTAATTAAAATAAACCGGCAAATAATGAAACTGTAATCATTCGAAGTCCTCCCTCTTGTTACTGAAAATGGCTCGCCATGCTGCCCGCATTCTGAGCTGTTTAGCCAGAACTACTGTACCTTCTATAGAATTCAGAAAACGGGGTGTAAACTAAGTAGAAAGATTGAAAGTAACGCAGAGTAAAGAAAAAAAATAGAAATTAAAGGCGTTTCGCGACAGTATTCTTAGTCTGTCAAGAATGTGTCCATTCTATTCTATGCCATTCCCATTTTAGATGATTCCCATTCTATGCCATTCCCACTTCATGCCATTTTCATTCCCATCCACGAAGACCTTTCCCACTTTGTTCCGGGTTAGATTACGATTGGTTAGGTTAGGTTAGGATTGGTTAGAATACGATAAGTTAGGTTAGGATTGGTTAGGCTAATGTTAGGTTAGGTAATGATTGGTTAAAATAAGTTAGGTTAGGAGATATTAGCCATTCCTATTTGGCGCCGTTTCAGCGACGGGAACATTGTCCCAAATCAAGACACGCTTTTGTCAAATTGAATTTTTCACTTTTGGTCATTTTCAGTTGCGGACCGAAAATTCAACTGGGAATGGAAAGTAATTTGCCAAGAAGACACTATAAATCGTAAACATCCTTCCATTCCCTTTACGGAGGAGCAATAAAATCATTCCATCTTAAGATAATTTTAGCACAAAACATGAACAAAATCGAATTTCAAAATGTCGACACTCGACCTTATGCAAATATATGAATTTCAAATTTCAAGCTAATTTCAAATTTTCAATGAAAATGACTGACCTAGCCTAAACACACACACACCCACATACTGTATATATATACTGTATATAATGTGTGTGTGTGTGTTGTGTGTGTGTGTGCGTGTGTGTGTGTGTGTGTGTGTGCAAATAAATAAGTATAAATGATGTTAATGATAAAGATAATCTTTATTGGCATGAGATAAGTTCCATAAAAAAGCACAATACCCATGAAGGCAATAAATGATACGACTAATTAATTAATTATCACAATTCTACATTTCAAACCAAAGTACAAAGATGTTTATTTCTAGTACGTGATCTTATACAATTTTGCCATGATGATTTCAAATTTCACAACCATTTTTATGTATCACGTCAGGGTTTTTCCACAAAATATAAGTCAGATATATTCATAGTATGTATTAAACGACTAAATTTCCAAGAGTACAAAATTATAAGAAATACAAAGACAATACATTTCAAAGTAAATTCATCTTTGATACTTAATTGATACATAATAGATCAATCATGATTGATCAGTAGGAGAAAATCGTCGTTTTTTTACTCGCTTCTTGCTCTGCATTTCTTCCGAGCTTTCCCATTTCAGAGACCAGCAGTAGTCTGCTATCATGTTGACATCCTACCTTCCTTGGTATCTTTTTTCCATAGTCTCGATATCGTGGTGGAACCTTTCTCCTTGTTCCTCACTCACACTACCCCAAGTTTTCAGGAAAATAGTCCAAATGCGAGTGGAGGAAGTGAACCTTTGGACTCATGTTGTAGCTTAGCTTTTCAACTTTGCTGAACATTTCATTGACAATGTCCTTGAAGTTGAGATCTTTTTTATTGCCCAGAAAGTTCTGAATTACACTCTTGAACGTTTTCGAAATCTGTCACTGAAGATGGTACCTTGAGTGCCGAAACGTTTGGAATTAATATAGTAAGATAGTAAGATCATTATCATTTCTTTTATACCAGTAGCCTGGTTATTATATATATATATATATATATATATACAGGGCGTCCCAAAAAAATGTATACACACTTTAAATAATTATAAAGGCAGTGTTATTAAAATACATTTCATTTTCAAAATGTAATAGAATCTACAGACATTATTTAATTGTTTTGTCAACGCCTGTTTTCAAACTGACGTCCGTTCTGGTCCAGGCACTGCTGATAACGCGAAGCAATGGAATCGCAAACATCACGAAACATTTCGTTTGGTATTTGTGTGCATTCTCGTTCAATGGCTGCTCTCAATTCAGCGACTGTTGCAGGTTTTATAGCGTAGACTTTGTCTTTTAAGTATCCCCATAAAAAAAAGTCTAGTGGTGTGAGGTCTGGTGAACGCGGAGGGTATTCTACGAAACCCCTTCGTCCAATCCACATCCACATCGTGCCAAGTACCACTCGCAATACTCCACTCTTCGTCCGGATCATCATCATCTTCATTAATAGCATGGACTAATCTTGGAATGTAACTTTTCCATTGACAGCGCTTCAAAATGCGTTTGGACAGACGATTCTGAAATTCCTACCTCACGACTCGCTTGCCGCACAGATTTTCTTGGACTTTGGTGATACGTTTCCAGTACTCTTTCTTGCTTTGTGGGGCTGTCGATGTCCGTGGTCTTCCGGAACGCTTCTTGTGGACATTCTGAACAGTTCCATCGGCTTCAAACTTATCTCTAATTCGAGTGATGGTAAGTCGCGTTGGTGGATCTGTTTGAAACTCCCTCCTAAACTGTCTTTGCACTTCAACTGCGTTTTCACACTTCCAGTAGCATTTTAGAATGAATTTCCTTTGTTCAAAGCTTAGTCTGACTGCCATTATTAATTCTAATGGGTTTAACTTGGAAAGAAAGAAACATCAATTGAGCTATCAGCTGTTAAGTGTGTATACATTTTTTGGGACGCCCTGTATAATATATATATATATATATATATATCTATATATATATATATAATATATATATATATATATATATATATATATATATATGGTATCTGCATATAAATACAAATGAATAAATCATTCTATGTATATATTGTACATATATATTGCATAATTGGGTGTATGGTGATAGGTATTTGCCAGAAAACTGTACGTGATAAGAAAAAATGAATGTAATTTTGGGATTCAACACACCTGAATTGATAAAAAAAACCAGTTATTTATGTTGAAACATCAGATATGTTGCATAGGCCTACCAGTAAATTATTAAACAATAAATAAAAAGTAAAAAAATGAGGACTAAAAAAAAATAAAAAATAAAACCAGTAAAAAAAAAAAAAAAACAAGTAATGATAAAATTAATAATAATAAAAAAAAATGCCCAAAGTTAAAATTAGAAAATAAAAATTTTATGTACAAGAAGTGAAAACCCCAATGTTGGACCTTGATTTTGGCTCTCTTCTTCCTCTATAGGAGAGAGAGAGAGAGAGAGAGAGAGAGAGAGAGAGGTGTTTTTTGCTGGCATTCGCCCTTGGCCCCTCCTTCCTTCATAAAAAATGTGGAGTTATAAACAAACACTTTCATACCAAGAAATCGATGGTCTAAAAGATATAAAGCAAGATTGATGAACAACCTGGACAATTGGTTTGACTGAGTTTTGAATTCTTCGCATTAGACTATACTGCGGACGTCTTGTTTACCTCATGGGGACTCGAAACGTTGTGGTTAGCGAATATTTGTGAAGCTAAGCATTTTGGAATTGACTTAAACAGCAGTGTTATTGTAAAGCAAAGCAAAGTTAAGGTTCTGCAAGAGCCATTTTTATAATTAGTCCACAGCCCATGCATATTAATGCAGAAAGTATGAAAAAAAGTGCTTTAAAATTTGTTGTTTTATAATGAGCCCTACTTCCTCTCATATTCACGTAAACTGGCCCTCTTCTTGGTCGACCAAAGAGATACCATACGTCCGTAGGCATCTTTTGGTTCTCTTTTCAAAGGATCAATGAGATCATTCCATCCAGGAATAATTTTAGTATGACAATTGTACAGTTTAATCGAAGGTTTCCTTTGGTACTGATTTTACAATGCAGTTATACTAATATACAACGCTTTCTTATTTGCAAAAATGCAATATCCGCTCCAACAGACTGTTCAAAATAAACTGTGCATTGTTTTATGAGTTTTATTACATTTATTGCAAAAACTTCGAAGATGACGAGTAATAATGTGGAGATAAAACGATAAAAAAGCGAAAATTGTGACACCGTTCGATGAAAGTGTTCTCTTCTCGCCTCCAGGCAGAGTATTACGCGCTGCTGGTTCACGTTGCACAACATGCGGTGTATTTCATTGGCTATATATATATATAGATGTATATATAGTTACGATAGAAGTGTTCTTCGGAATCTTATCCTCAATAGGAATATAAAGACAGAGATACGACTCTCACCATTTATTGGCCAAACGTTTCGGTCCACTCAGGACCATCTTCAGTGACTAAATGAAAGCATCAAAGAGAAAACTCAATAATATAACTAAAGAAACAAAAGTAAAAAAATGTAAGATAAATTACTGTACATAGTTATAAAACCTAATACACTAAGCAAAATAGTTAAAAAATAGCTTTAAAAACAATTTCTGAATTGTAAGACAATAAAACAATAAAGTCAAACTCATTAAAAATAAACAACAGAATAAACTAAAATTTGAAAGGACTAACCTGGATGATAAGAGTTGCAAATGACAAATGGAGAGAAAGGAAAGGAAAGGAGTAAGAACCTAAATTAGTGCGTTAGTTGTGTTGAAAAGGTGTTGGTTGGTTGATTATGAAGTATGTAATTTTATCGAAGAAACGCTGTCGTTTAATTGCGGAATTCTGAATTCCGGAATTCCAGAATTAAACGACAGCCTTTCAGAATTCCGGAATTCCAGAATTAAACGACAGCCTTTCAGAATTCCGGAATTAAACGATAGCCTATATTCTCAGTGGAAAACAAACTACGGTATTCGTACAACCTCTCTACAGTGTGATGTACGGAACTAATGTACAGAACTAATGTAGAGAATTAACTTTTACACAGCCTTATTTCACTAAGGCATATTTGCATACTGACATTTATATACTGAAATTAAATGTTTCCATATACAAAACGTAATAAAACAAAAATATTTCGTATTTAATAAAAAAAAAAACAATAAACATGAAAAGCATGCGTAATTATTCACGTTATCTTTGTCATCATACATCCACCACGCAAATTGTATGCATAACACAGATTTCTTATAAGAAAATCCTTAAAATTTCGTTTATTACGTATCCAACGTTATCATAAATGGGTAAAAAAACACTCATTCTTTCGTCATTCCATTTAATGGGGTGATTTACTCATCACTTTTCCGCTGATCGTAAGAAAAGCAATTGAGAAATTTAAACCATACAAAGTGCCAGATTACTCAAACGTAGCAAAGTCACGATTTATGGATGTATGAAACATGCAACAACGCGTTCCGTTAAGCGAATTTATTATTTATCTGTAAACAGGTTAAGAAATAAGTATGCAATATGAATTAATTTCTAGATATGTTTCCTGCATGAGTTTTTACGTATATATATTATATATATATAATATATATATATATATATATATCAGTAAGATAAGTTATTTCTGCTTACAAGTTACTTTGTAATTTACATCACAAAAGGCAAAATGTATCATATAACCTTGACCTGGGTGTGCTCTGTTTCGGCTACCACAAATGCAGTGTGGGTTTAATGGCATAAATGAATGCTTAGCCTTAAAATGAGAGGCGAAGTTTATTAATGTAGAAAGGCAAAGTCAGTATTCTAATTATTAATATTTGAAAGAGAGAGAGAGAGAGAGAGAGAGAGAGAGAGAGAGAGAGAGAGAGAGAGAGATTTTCCCAACAGGAACTCTGCTTTTCAAAAGCCTTAATAAATTAGACCCTAAAAAGTTCAGGCTTTCACATAAATTTAAGTCTTTTTTTCTAACCTCTTTCATGATATTAAGTTTTTTCCAATGGTTTTCAAGCGAAATAGTTTTGCCTGAAAATATACAATATTAATAATAACACTGGCGTAAGGAGCGGTATTTTTCGTCGTAAAGTTTCTTAACTGAACGAATTAACGTATATTTGAAATTTGTGATAAAATTAACGAACCACATCACATATTTGGCATTCCATCTTGGCACTCGTGCGTATAGACAGACGCTCTCGAGAACGATATGGACTCGTTAACCCCACCAGTAAATTTATATAAGGAAAAGACGGAAATGTTACGTACGTATAAGACGAAAAGCTTAAGCAAATTATTTATTATAACTTTATTAATGAAAAAGCTTTTGTAAATGTGACCTTAAAAGTTTGATAAGTGTTTTGTAAATATATTTTGAACTGTAAGTAAGTCCATCGAGAGAATGTAAACCTCTTAAAATTGCTGTAATAAATTCATGACCACATATTTTTTCAAGAAGAAAGGCAAGCTTTATCTTTTTGAAATTTCTGAAAGGTAAATTCATTTACAGTAAATATCGCAAACTCAAGTATAGCGCATGCGCACTTTGATACAATTTGTTGCTTATCATTCTTATGCAAAAATAAAAAAAGGGGTTTACAACACTGAAATAAGATGTAAAAATTTTAGACTCCCCCCCCCCCACCACCCGGTAATAAAAAAGCTTATCTCCAGTTTGTAAAACGAATGCAGAGGGTTGTGAATTAGCCTGAGAGATTAATCAAACTCTGACGTGAAGCGTGAATGACTGAACACTGTTTACTTTTGCATAAAGATGACGATGACGACAATAGTGAAGAACTGAAGTTATTTAGGAACTCGTTGAATAATTTCAAATAATAACTGATCATTTTAATTACGAGGAAAAAATGCAAGCAAAAACGCGTTAGAAATACTACTCACAGTAAATTCCCTAAATAATGAGTATACTGTTCATGCGGGTGTCCGGCATGCCAAATGTTGGACAATTCAAACGTAGATTTCTTCTTCTTCTTCTTCTTCTTCTTCTTCTTATTATTATTATTATTATTATTATTATTACTATTATTATTATTACTGTAACTGAGGAGCCAAATCACTTTTTTGTCGGAATTAAATGAAAATTCGAGCTATTTACTAACATTCGCACTCGTTTTGGATGTCACTAAGAACTACCATAAATGCTGTGGCTGTTATTACCATATTATATACACTATCACCAATTGAAACTAAAAGAGATCTCAGCATAGAGAGAAATAGCCATGACACCGTATTATGATCATATATATATATATATATATATAAATAAATAAAAGACCCTCAAAAATATAGCTAAGATTAAGGTAATTAATGTCTGTGTGGGAAACTTGGCTAATGACATTAATTAAGAAAAAAATATAGGAGGTGCAGTCAATAAATTCGAGGAATTTACTAATTGTATTTTTAAGGAAAATTCCGTAAATTTATGACTGCTTCTCTATAATCGGGTTGATTCTTTTTCCTTTACTTATCTCGATGTCGTAAATTTGGATTTAATTAAAAATAATATTTATTGCCTTTAAATAATTATTTATTTTCTCTCTCTCTCTGTTATATATATATATATATATATATATATATATATATATATATATATATATAGTATATGGAATATCATGCATGAACGCTTGTTTGTTGAAATATCCACTAAGTTGTTTTTATCTTATATCTATCTATCTATCTATTTATCTATCTATCTATCTATATAAGGATGTTTAAAAAAGCCATATTTTTATGCCTTTGAAATTTATGAATGGAATCGTTTGAAATGTCTCTCTCGTACAGAAACTACTTTGAGCTTTCCACCTTTCACCTTCTTCCATTCGGGTACACATTTTCCACGATGGAAAATTACAATTATCTTTATTTGTTTTCATCGTCATTAGGAATAATTTTATTCTAATATAAGAAAGAATAGAATGTTAAGTACTAAATTTATAGTTCATCTTCTTAAAGTCGTTTGAATGCGGCGCCCAAAAATGACTATAAATTGTCTCCGTTCTTTTGAGTTACGCCGTTTGAAGATTTGGTATTAATATCCCGTTATCCTTGGGAAGAATACCAAAATCCTTGAGGACGAAGAAGTAGAAACAAGAAGATCGCGAGAGGAAGCGATAGGCCTCATCAAAGAAGCAGTAGGACGCTTCCAAATGCGTCAATTTGAAGCCATTGCACGATTTTGTCCTCGTAGGTTGGATTCTCTTTTAAAACGAGATTAATGCTAAAAATTAATTCCGACAAACTAACATTGCTATTTTTAACTAAATCCTAACTAGTAAAATAATAGGTAAACTCAGTGAATAAACTCCGTAAAACTCTATTTAAACTCATTTGCTACCTTGAGAAAATATAATTTAACCATTTTGTGTTACGTAATTATTCTGGCTTTCAAAATATAAGATTTCAAATTAACTCG
>JAJOZX010001229.1:245000-300000 GCA_023014485.1 Bathynomus jamesi | reverse complement strand
CTTCACAGATTTAATTAGTTTGATACAATCATAATCGTTTAGGTTACCAAGCTTTACCATTTATCTGGTCTACATCGAGTTTCACAGGAACCATATATATACAGTATTGCCCTAAGTTATGTGGCAATTTTACATTGATCAGTTGTTCACACGTGACTAATTCTGGTCAATCAGGATCTTTGTAACAGATACAAGGAGCTGGTCTCCGTGAAGCTCGATATGTCCCATACATCTCAACTGACGGGTCTAGGAAAGTTAATCGCCCACAATTCACCGCCCACAATTCATCGCTCATACATTTCACCGCAACACAATTCATCGCCCATACAATTCACCGAACATACATATATACATTTTATATATTTATATATATACATACATATATATATATATATATATATACACGGTGAACCAAAAGTAGGTGGACAGTAGGTTGAATACGGTTTGTGTTATATTATATTATAACTATGGTGTTCATTATAACTATGGTGTTTGTGTTTTATTATATTAAATATTATAACTAAATTTATTTAAATTTTATATTGTATTATAGTATACAAAAAAATTAAATATGTATTCTCAAAATAAACGTTATCATTTACTGTCCACCTACATTTGGTTCACCCTATATATATATATATATATATATATATATATATATATTAATGACGAAGATAGCGGTAAAATCCAGAATGATCTGAATAAAATCGTTGATTGGTCAGTCACATGGCAAATGAGATTTAACGTCGATAAGTGCAAAATTTTACATATAGGTTCGCGTAACGGTAATTTTGCGTATAGTATGTCAGGGAAAGAGTTGATAAGCGTAGAGCAGGAAAAAGATTTAGGAGTTATAGTCACTGGTGATTTAAAAGTAGCGAAACAAAGTACAGCAGCGGTCAATAAAGCGAACAAAGTGTTAGGTTTTATAGCTCGGAATTTTGAGTACAAATCGCGCAATATTATTGTTCCTCTTTATAAATCATTAGTTAGACCCCATTTGGAGTACGCGATCAAATTTTGGAATCCGCATATGCGCAAAGATATAGACAAAATCGAAAGAGTTCAAAGACGAGCAACTAAGATGATTCCGTCGCTTAGGTCAAAGTCGTACGAGGATAGGCTTAAAGAGTTAAAATTGACTACACTCGAGACTAGGAGGCTAAAGGATGATCTAATCCAGGTTTTCAAAATTATGAATGGGTTCGATAACGTAGATAGAGATAGCTTTTTCGAAATATCTCAATATAATAGGACTAGAAATAACGGGTGTAAGTTGACAAGCAGAAGGTTCGAGACAGCAGTTGCCAAACTTTTTTAAGCATAGAATAGTAAATAGTTGGAATAGTTTGCCGGTAGAAGTAATTAGTAGCACGTCTATAAACATGTTTAAAAATCGATTAGACGCATACGTTGATAGATTGGGTATAGTTTAAGGTAGTAAAATTAAGGGTTGAATAAGATAGATTTTGATTCTCTTTTCATTAAAGATCACAATAACCAGACTAGAGGTCATAGTATGAAATTATTTAAGCCAAGATGTAGAACAAATTTAAGAAAACAGTTTTACAAGTGTTGTGGGATATAGGGAGGCAGCATCTTGGGTTAGGGGATACTCTCTGTCCTTACACACCCCATTTAAAGAGATTCCTCTGCCGAACGGTGCCCCCCATAGTACTGTGAGGTATTGAAAAACTCATGATCTTCACTTGCCCCACAAACACCTTTAAAACGGAGACCCAAAATGGGTGCACACACATTTCTACATTACTGTACAGTCTTTACAGCCACACCTACACTTTTCCTCCTAAGTAATGTATATGGTTGTAAATTGTGACTTGGTCCGCAATTGATATGGACCGTGACTTATTTTTGGTTGGCAAGGTACTGGTATTGATAGATACCGTAATGAAATTGACTGGATTCTTTGGCTCTCATATATTTGCGTGTCGGTTATAAATAGATATAGAGTGTAACATATTTGTGGATAGTAGTCTATTATGACTTGATCCTCTGGATCCAGAGATTCTATCTTTAGTTTTAAATTGATAATTATTTAGTTTTGTAAAAATTGGTTGTTGCCAATGTACAGGCAGTTTTTACATAGTAGAGCTACCTCGATGGGCCGAAACGGTCCCTAGTGTGCCCACTTTAAAAATTTCTTATGTTCTTTGTGGTTCGGAACCCACGTAAAATTGTAGGTCCCCTCCGCCACCACGGAGGGCATGCACAATACACAATTACGAACACAATTAGGTAGACCAGCCATGAGTGGATCCTAGGGTCTTTGTTGGTCTGAAACATTATAACATTATAATATATATATATATATATATATATATATATATATATATATATATATTCACCCAACAAAATAAGAATGAATAAAAAATGTTTGAAACAATATTTATTTACTAAAACCCCAATAAAGAAATGTGTCAAATATTTATTTATTAAAACGATACTCAATAAAAAGTATTTGCGAAAATTATGTCTATTATCGTGGTTACTTTTTTCAAAGGTATTTAGGTCTACAGTAAGTCTATCTCTCTTGATCTTTTGACGAACCTTTGTTTACAAAAAAGTTGATTTTGATACTTACGTATTATCGGGACTACCAAACTGTTTATTATGTATTTTTGCTCTCGTCATTTTCGTTTAACTAACGAAAATATCACAACTTAACCTAACCAATCATCAAGGGCGTACAGTTGCCCTAACCGGGCATTCAATTAACCTAACGGGCATTCAGTTGACCTAACCGGGCATTCAGTTGACCTAACCGGGCATTCAGTTGACCTAACCGGGCATTCAGTTGACCTAACCGGGCATTTTCTGTTTTATTTTGTCTAAAACACATTTTAATATGAAATATTATGAGCTATCCCTCTTATATATTCGACAATACAATGCTCTGAATCGCGCAATTGCGATATTTTCTTTTTTTCTTTAAAGGTTCGTGGCCACCTATGTACTGTTCAATTCTGATTTCACTTACAGTTTGTTCTTTCTTAAGGCACTCCAGAAATTTCCAAATATTTGGATGATGGGCAGCAATCTATTCTTCTGGGCGATGAATTGTGGACGGTGAATTGTGGGCAGTAGTATAGCCGCAAAAGGGGAGAGTGCAAGAATGTTGCAGGTTATTATGTAATGTTGGAAAGGGGGTGGGGTTGTTGCAAAGGGGGTGGGGTTGTTGCAAAGGGGGGGGGGACTTGGAGGCGGCGTTATCCCCAAGAGAAAGGAGGAGGAGGAGAGAAAGGAGGAGAGGTGTTCACCTGGCAGGAGCCAAGTGCACATTAAGACTTCAGCCGAGTTGGCGTTGTTTTATAGGCTCCTAATCAGCCAGTTGGCGTAATGGCTTCAGTTGCCAGATACCGCGATACCATTGTATACATTATTATAGACTTCTAATCAGCCAGTTGGCTGTAAATGGTTGTCAGATACCTCTTTTTAGCAGTATTATTGCATACATTATTATTATATACGCCTAATCAGCCAAGGGGGGGAGGTACACAATCAGGTACACATGCAGGAGGTACACACACATACGCACACATGCAGGAGGTACACATGCAGTAGTTACACATGCAGGAGAGAGAGAGCTGAAGGAGGGAGAGAGACGCCTGTAGGAGAGAGAGAGAGAGAGAGAGCTGAAGGAGGGAGAGAGACGCCTGTAAGGAGAGAGAGAGAGAGCTGAAGGAGAGAGAGAGGAGAGAGAGTAGTTGCCTTTAAGGCATATTATTTTCGTTTTCCTAACCTAAGAGGCCACTAAGGGTTTACCAAAGGGCCAAAAAAAGGACCAGAGGTCCTTGCTCGGCTGGAGCCGAGCTGGGATGAGTATTCACCAGCTTCTCGATCTTTTATAAGCCTCTATTCTGGCTGAGTTGCCAGATCACGCCTTGTATTGGTGCTGAGTTGCCAGATCGCACCATGTATTCTAATAAGCATTGTGTACCACAATATGGTAGATGAATTAAATAATTACACACTTAATTGAAATATAGATGTATATAGTGTTTTACAATAGATGTATATAGTGGATTATATGCAAAATATAACATTAACTTGAGCTTCCTTGAAGTGAACTTATCGAAACAAATAACATAGTTATCCATAATTCAGCCGAAAACAATTAATTTTATGGGTAACTATTTCGACATAAGTTTACTATAATTATATCAGTCTTTTAAATATCTTCTGATATATATATATATATAAAATACCACAATATATATTTATAGTTATTCAGTAACACATTAGAAAGATTTACGCAATAATAGAATTAACAAAGTTACCCAATAAATAATTCGTTAGACAGAAACGAATTTTTATAAGGGATACCCAGCTTCATTAAACTTGAAGATGAACGAAACAAATAACATAGTTATCCATAATTCAGCCCTCACGAATAACGAAACGAAATGATCATTTACGATACAATTCGAAATACGATAATTTACGATACAATTCGAAACCCACCAAACGAGATGAAAAGTTAAGAAACATACGAGCCTCATTCCCTGCGAAGAAAAAATGAAAAAACGAAATTAAAAGAAACGAAGAAAGTTGGATTTCCCCAAAACACAGTCCACTATAGCGAGGTTGGTTTCGGAGAAAATCTGCTTGCGAGAGACCTTTCTTAAAGACAGCCCTCGATAAGTACCCAATGCTCCAAATATTAATATTGCCATTGTTATTACTTCTACAATGAATCCAATTAAATTCTGCTTATTAAATAACTTTTTTAGACACTTGATTTTTATTATAAATATTTAAGTCACGAATAACAGTGGGAAAAACGTACACACAATATATATATATATATATATATATATATATATATATGCTACACACAGACCGTGCATGGAACAAGGAACTCTTCTGGGATAATTAAATCCACTATAGTCCGAGTAAGTAATGACAAATACCGCCTCGGTGGTGTAGTGGTTAGCGTCGCGGACTACGAATCCATCGGCCCAGGGTTCGAGACCCGACGGCAGCCGGCGCGCAGCAAAACCCAGCTGTTCATCCTTCCACACAATAAAGAAAGTGGTTGGTAGATAAATGGGTACCCTAGGAGGCCTAGTGGTCAAGACGCTGGGCTGCTGATGGGTCGTGGTTCGGAATCCACGTTAAACTGTAGGTCTAAGGTGGAGTGAAAAGCTTGACCTTCGTCAGAATGAACAATTCGGGCGGAAGCTAACCAAAGGTTAGCCCGACGCGGGCAACGGGTCACTCGCAAAGAGAATTTAATCATTGGTAAACTTCCTTCCAGACCACTCTTTCTATATATATATATATATATATATATATATATATATATATATATATATATATGAAAGAGAGCGAGAGTTTTGTTCAATAAATAATAATCGAAAAAAACATCATAATGCACGATTTTCTATGTAGCAATACTAATTAACTCTTTCTCGCCTACGGCGGTACAAGAACATAATACGTGCACTCGCTCGTAAATTAGACCTCCAGTTTAACATGGGTTCAGAAATACATCTCGTCGATGGGGTTCGTTGCTTACTCTACCACATGGACTTTTATATGTAAGAGACCTAACCTAACCTACGAAATACATCTCGTCAGGGCCGATCCTAGAGCCATATATAGCAATGGAAATGAGCGCGATGTGTCGTTAAATACGTGATTTAAAATAACAGGACCATTTGACCCGAGGCAGTAGTATACCCGAAAAACATCGTAATGCACGATTTTTTCTATGTAGCAATAATAATTAACTCTTTCAAATACGTGATTTAAAATAACAGGACCATTTGACCCGAGGCAGTAGTATACCCGAAAAACATCGTAATGCACGATTTTTTCTATGTAGCAATAATGATTAACTCTTTCAAATACGTGATTTAAAATAACAGGATCATTTAACCCGAGGCAGTAGTATGCCCGAAAAACATCGTATAACCTAACTATAATTTACAACTATAGTTTACCTTGACTTTCATATGCTTCTATCCTGTTTTATTAATAAAGATTTTTAACTTTTAATAACGTATGAATAAAGATTTTTAACATTTAATTTTATTTTAGTATTTATTCATGCCACGCCGCCTTAGACCACAGCTTAACGTTGAAACCGAATGTTCTTTTTAAAATATAATTAGGATATAATTTCTTTATTATAAAATAAGTTAACAATTATGTTAACAAACAATACTAATAATTTGTAAGTAAAAAATATAATATAAGGGACTACCATAGAAATGTAAGTGCCTATAATTCGATTTTATATATATGTTACTCGTCCGGTCTCGTTATAGCGGATTGGTACACGTCATAGCTCCACCCAGCTACATCGGCAGCCAATCACTACGAACATCTGGTCTTTTGGGCGGAGCTTGGCGAATGTGCATATAAAAGGGGATATTTTCAGTTGGGAGTAACAGTAGCTATTTTCGCATCAGTGAATAATCATTCCTCAACCATGGACCTGTACGTCTCCCCAGATTGTATGAAGAAAGTGATACTGCAGCATTAACCGCAATTAGTCTTTTCAATGCGATTGATTGTGGCGAATTATTTTCGACGCAAACCGTAGAAGATATTTGCAGTGACGCTCCTTACAATCCGACGCAAGGGACTACCATAGAAATGTAAGTGTCCATAATTCGATTTTATATATATACGGAGAGTTGTAGTATTTCGTCAAATAGATACTAGTCAAAAATGTCAATCAATGTTATTTCCCCATCATGCTAAAATCGAAATTGGTAATCGAACCAAAGATATCTTCACATAATGGGGATCTGTCTGTATACTCTGTATATGTTTTAAAAGCATTATTCCTTTAAGGTCCGATGAGGATTTGACACGTGTTATACAATCTTTTGAAGAACCTCGGAATATGGATGATATACTGATCAGTCAGCAGTGTCACACATCCTCCACCATGGACCTGTACGTCTCCCCAGACTTGTATGAAGAACGTGATACTGCAGCATTAACCACAATTAGTCTTTTCAATGCGATGATTGTGGCGAATTATTTTCAACGCAAACCGTAGAAGATATTTGCAGTGACGCTCCTTACAACCGACGCAAGGGACTACCATAGAAATGTAAGTGTCTATAATTAGAATTTTATATATATATGGAGAGTTGTAGTATCTCGTCAAATAGATACTCGCCAAAAATGTCAATCAGTGTTATTTCCCCATTATGCTAAAATCGAAATTTTTATGGCGTTCACTCCTCGAACCAAAGATATCTTCACATAATGGGGATCTGTCTGTCTGTATACTCTGTATATGTTTTCATTATTCCTTTAAGGTCCGATGAGGATTTGACACGAGTTATACAATCTTTTGAAGAATCTCGGAATAGGGAGGGTATACTGATCAGTCAACAATGTCACACCGAAATAATGTAAGTGTTTTTCGATCTTTTTGGGATAAGAAGACACAATATATTTTCATAAATTTATTAAATGAAAGAAATCAGTACAATAAACGAATATACCGTTACAAATATACGAACAAAAACATTATAATATACAACGAGTACGTACAATTGGAAAACGGTTTTTTATCTGTCTGCATACCATTTCATCGTTTCGGTGAGTGTGACACGGGTCAAATAAATTTAAAAAATTTATAAATTCTTTATCATTTGACATATGCATGAGAAATGAGACACAGTACATTCCGCAAACATTAGTAAAATATCCCTGCATACGAAATGGGTTCCATACAACTTCGGGAATATGTAACTGAGCGAGAAATTTTACAATAATAGGGTCACTCCAGGGTTGAGTACCGAGTGAATCAAAATAGTACAGGCGCTGTCTATTTTTAAAATAGACAGCGATCCAGTGAATCCCTTCATTACCGATGATGTCTGTGTTCACAATAAGACTACCGCATTCTCGCGTACTTGGCAAACTCAATGTTTCATTCTTCGCAAACACGCCGATAAATTTGGAACGTGTGACTCGCTCCATTACTTTCTGAAGTGTATTAGCATCCATTTTAAAAGTCAGTGATAACGCTTCTAAATCTATCTACTTCTATTAGGGCTTGCGATTCGAGATATACTAGTACACTAATAGGAGCGTCTATAGGCTTGGCGAATTCCAGCCGCACTGAGATGTTACCGCTCTGCTGTGGTGTTAAATGGGTATTTACGCTAGCAGATAAGTCAGGTGTAATGTCAAACGGATAAAGGTTAAATTGATCAATGAATTCTTCCTGCGTTACCCCATTACCAAGCTCATCACAATCACCTGCAATATGGGTCAGATTACTATAGGCTCTGGCACAAAGAGGTAACACAGCGTCTGATGAATAGTCCGTACCCATTGTTCCACCCAAAGCAGTGCCATTAACGTATAGAGTTATATTTTTAAGTCCGAAATTCTCGAATTTAAAGGCACTCTTTTTATATTTTCCATTCACCGAAGCGTGGTCCTGCATGCCGATTAATATCCTTTTAGGAAGATTTCCCAGGGCAATGTTTTCTATCTGCTTCGATGCCAACCCTGCAGGAACCGTATATAGTTTGATCTGCACTCTGTTAATAGGATATTTCACTGTAGCGTTTAGTAAATTTTTCTCAATTTCTAGTTGTTTTGGTGAACTTAATTTCACTCGCCGTACGCGGAGGTAGTGTCCATAATGTGAACCACAACGGACTTTGCACCCTCTTCTTGATTCGCATCCAGATTTAAGCAGATCTCAGGACTCGTGCGGGTGAGCTTTATTTTCATATCCACCCCGTTCACAAGCAACTTCTCCTGGAAAGTGAAATCTGTGTGCAACCGTCCAAAACACTCGTATATTTTCTTTTTAGAATTTTTAAATTTGTCCTTTATACTATTTTCATCTTTAGTTTGATAATATCCCTCCGCACTTAAAAAGGTAGCCTTCGCTTCTTTGGAAAAGTTGAGGACATTTTCCAATAGGCTCGTAGATGATAGTACCCCGTGCCTGCCGATATGTTGGTCTGATTTAAATATACGTCACACTGGTTGAATATGGCGTGCAGAAAGTTTGTTTCAGGGTATACAGCATATTTGTCATCGCAGGCCGTTCCATCAGAATGGGCTATACGTAGCTTAGCGTACATGTGCACACAGCTTGGATCAAAAAAGTAAGGACCTGAGCTGGGTATCACGAATTCTATAGGTGCACTCGGGGAACTAATTGTGTTTAAAGGGTTAATTGTAATAAAGTCACTGTGCTCAATAGAAACTTGGGTTGGCGGGAGCTCAAAAAGGACAGCTCCGATTTACAGCATTGTGAACTACATGGGTGGATGAAGCGTGCCATGGCGAAATAGTGACTCCTCTCTCGACAAGTGGTAAACAAACTATGATTCATGAGATCAATATCCTTAGCTTATATCAGTCAAAAAAGTGGTCAACCATAGGTTTCATTCGCTTACAGCATTTCTTTTTTGATAGCCTTTTACGTTTAATACCACGTGACCCCTTCTTCTTCCGGGGAGCCCTCTTCTTCTTCCCGCCACCACGCATTTTTCTCTTTGCATCTTTGATGATTTCGTTCCGTGTACGCTTTAAATGTTTTTTTAGAGCTTCTTTAGGTTTAGCCCCGGCCAATATGTCTTCTGCAGTGTTAAGACCTGATTGTAGCGCTTTCTTCCAAGGTATCTGGCACCCCTCTTCAGCAAAGGAACAGCCGTACGTAGTATGGATGAAAAAATGGATCCAAGTCCACTACCGCGCTGGTATCGCATCCCTCGATAGACGGTGAAAGGCTTTCTATCCATTATAACTCAGTGCGTCGAAAGTGTAGCTTCACTGTTAAGCTCCCGTTACCGAATGGGAAGTTTTCGCCCTCAATCGTTCTTATATATATTGTGATATTGGTTATTAAATTAGTTGCGACATTCACATAATGGGGCCTGTCATATGTAATACTCAAACTCCTTCCTCTATGGTTGGGGATGTGAGCAATGCGCAGCAGGCGTGCCTGGGTATCCCCAACAAACTGGTGCTCCACTATATTACTGTAAATATAGCACATGTCTGGGGACCTTTCAGCCAATTTCTCCATCTTCAATTGATACATTAATCTGGACAAGTTATACTGTGTCTCGTGAAATGTGTCTCTTTGGAAGGCTGCGCTATATCGGCCGTTGGTTAGAATTTGAACTTTCTATGTTCTTTAAGACGTCTGTTAGTCTTTGATTTTAGGATTAGTGTATGTGCAGGGTTGTTTACGATTTCATATACTAAATCATTCGTAAGGTTTGAGTTTCTTAAACTCACGTTTAAGCCTCTCACAACATCCTCGGCCGAACCATATTGACCCGGCCCTAGTCTTACTTCTGTACTGTAATACCGTGTAATCTTAGTCCGAGCGATGCGTAGTTTCATCCATAGCTACCCCAGCTTTTTCACACTCGTCAATGTCTCTAAGAATCGTAAAAACGGTTTCTTTATGTTCAATATTTAAAAAGATGGTGTCCAGCTGAATTTCGCATATCCCCACCTCATACGAATCACGACCCAATTCAATGTGCCCATGGAGTTCTGTTACAAAGTTGGCTAGCGTGTTGTTAGGGTGTACAGACAGGGACGAGGAGGACGGGAGTGTGACGTAGAAATGGTTAGGAGCCATGTTGCATACTATTTAAGCTTCATTATTGCATCAGCTTTTATATAGGTGTTGAAGCTTTCTGGGTACCCTAGCCATTTCACCAGGTACATTTTTCTCCTTCCTGAACCTTTGCTTCCTAAAATTTTCTCAATTTTAAACACATTTTTTTCTAAATTAAACGCAACTTTCTGCAATTCCTCGCGGTAAAAGCCTCCTGAGATTTCTTCCCCATTCAAATCTTCAATGTAATACATCATTATTACACCTTTAGGTCTCACAGCCCTAACTTTAAAAATCTCGCGTGTCCATCCTTGCTCAAAACCCTTTGCGAATTTATTCCCGAACGCGACAGCCTTACATAATCATTGATTTTGAAGCGCACAGAGTGTGGTGGTGGTGGTGGTGGTGGTGATCCATCTCTTCTCGGGAGCGTACCTCTTTCTAAAACTTCGTTAGGTGTTGCCCAATCGTGCGATGGTGTGAGCGGTTGTAGGATGATGCCAATGATTCCAGAATGTCTAGAAATCTGTATGTGTTTTTATGTGTAAAATAACGGTGCATGCGTTCCTTTATGGTGCGCTGAACTCTTTCAGCTAAAGAAGCCTTATGTATAGAATTGGTTGTGTAATAGCTGAATTAAACTCTGTCAACATATTCTGAAAAGCACGGCCTATAAACTCCTTCCCCATATCCGTACAAAAATAGCCAGGAACCCTGTTTTCTTTTAACATTAGCGTTTTGGTGGCTTTAGCAACTGTTTCAGGTGATTTATTTTTCAGAGGAACTAGCCACAGATATCTAGAGAACACGTCTATTATGAATAGAATGTAGCGGTAACCATCGTTATACACAGAATATCTTTGCATGTCTGTTAAATCTGCTTGCCAAATAGAATCAATCGAGGAAGCCGTTGTCTTGGCTGTTTTAAACCTTTTTCTCACAGGCTTATGAAGCGTATAAGCGTCCTGCTCCCTCAAAAATCTTTCAACATCTTTTTTTCCTACTCCGTAAACACTTCTGTACAGTCTATCTACGCCGCCGTAAGAGGAGGGGTAGAAATGTCATAATAGCGTTTAGTTAATACGTTAGCCATTTGCGTATTTTAGAGGCACGTGGGTAGGGTTGGTTTAACCTCTTCTTGCTCCTCTTCAAAGGTGTTACCGCCGGGGGTGACGGCGCCTTCAATTGTGTCACAGGCGTTGCATGTTCCAAGTCTTTTAACCTGTTCAGATTTCCTATCAACGTTTTAGGGACATTTATTTGTTGTAGTCTTGCTTTAATATGCTTCCATCCTGATGGTGATGGCCTATCCCACTTTCTCACCAGATCATGGACAATGTCTACGATATTCGATCCCTGTACCTTTGATCCTTCCACAATGATCTCCCCTGTATCGGTCCATTGTATGGCGGGATCCTCACTCAATAGATTATAAAGACTTAAGCCTTTACTCCTCAATGTAAGTGGGAGGGTATTTTTTAATACATGTTCGATATGTTGTGTGGCTAATCTTTTTGGTTGATCAGCTGTGTCGTCGGGTATAGATCCTATGTCGCCATCGTCCCCCGTGCTGTGCCTAATAACCACAGGAATCTCTGTAGGGCTCTTATAATTTTCGTACTCGTGAAGAAATTTCTGCAGAGCTTCTTGGTATAAGATTCTTTTCTCATCAGGTGTTTTTTCACTGTTTAATAGGGCTAACAATTCGCTTTCCATTTTTTAAGTCTGCTTTTACGGGGATCTAGATCCGTGTCTCTTTGCAGTGAGGCGTACACCTCGTGGGGAATCACTACCACTTTCTTCATTATATTAATCTAGTCAGTAAAGGACCCAAAACTGAAAATAAGATGGGGAGAAATGACCCTCCTGTTTGTACAATAATTCGCTTTTTCTTCGCTACAGTTTGGCTTTTACGAGCGAGTGCACGTATTATGTTCTTGTAGCGGCGTAGGCGAGCCTTCTGATGGGTTTTCATTGATACATTGCAATTTATAACGTTAAGACAGATTTCACAGATGCATTTTAAAAAGTCGGCATCGATATTTTTAATAAACATCTGCTGCATTGCCCGGGCAGTCGATGATAGATTTTTATTAATTCACGGTATTTCTTTAGTCTCTTTGTCATTCTGGAATATACACCGTTTCAGGCTCGTTTGGAAATATATTCGTTCGCAGAAGCACTCTAAACGTGTTTCGCGGATGAAGGTCGCAAAGCAAATATCCGTAACGCGTGCTTGTAGCTTCTTTATAAACTTCCAAAAACTCCTTACGCTGATTCGGGAACATTTGATTGGCTAATACCCCAATTTGTGATACATCTCTACGTTGCGCGAATAAGACTAGATATTGCGTATTTAACGACACATCGCGCATGTATCTATTTTTGAAAAATAGATTCTGATTGATGAAGAACACGCTTATGTTAAGATGGTGGGAGAATACTGTAAATGTCTCGGCAAACGTTTTATCCATCTCCAACATGAGATCGTCAATTACAATGATTGTATGTTCATTTCCCTTTAACGAATTAACGTCATATACGCCTTTGTGGAACAAAATATCATCTTGGTACTCGTTGAACACTGATTGATACGTCGAATAGCACCATATAACTTTACGCACAAATTTCGAGAACATCTCCCCCTTTTCTTTAATGATTTTAAGCATAAACACAGTTTACCACATCCTGTAGGTCCAGATATAATACATGTGGATGGGCTCGTGAATCTGAATTTTTCTACAGAGTCCATTTCTAACACGTCACACTCCTAAGTGAGTCATTTACAAAATATTACAAATTTTGAGTGCTGATCCTTATATTTCTTCTCCCACAGAACCGTGAATGACGATGAGGTAGAGCAGCCCATCATTACGGATGACCTCGACGACAGTGTAGTTGTAATCTCCCCCCCTGAACCCTCACCAGCGATACCGGTAACACGTCCAAAGCGGAGATATGAGATACCCACGTCAGGTATAAAGCGACCGAAATAGCGTCTGTTGCAGCGGTAATAGACCCCAACCCTCAACCTCTTACGCAACAACACCCCCAGCAGCACCTAATATATCCCCTTATTCATCCGCCGCCCCCCGTTCTGTTAAGTCTACAATAATAGAGCCCCAACCATCAACCTCCTACGCAACAGGGCCCCTCAGCAGCACCTAATATATCCACTAATTCATCCGCCCCCCGTTCTGTTGAGGATGGTATAACGCTGGAATTGGTGCGATCCGCAGCCCCCACCCCAGCCTTGACTAGAAATCGGTATAGAGTCAGGGTAGACCCTAGAGTCATGTATAGCAATGGTATTGAGCGCGGACTACGCCGGGTTGTAGAGCGTATTATAGAGTTTGCTCTTCAGAATCGTGACGAGCGTGAAGTCAGGACGAGTATGTCCTTTGGATTCGGGTCAGATGACGGTGATGTAGACGATTATTGGGTGATAGTGCCATTTAGACGTTTGGCGGCTGAAGATGTAGAATATATATTAGGGCGTATAATGCAAGCCGCCCAAAGTAGTATAGCCTTCAATATGGACAACTTCACGGTAAATATGACCATGTATACCGTGTTGCGGGTCATAGTGCCATACCGTATACTCTTAACTTCAATTCTCAAGCTATTTATAGACGGCATATAAACGTCGATCGTGGTTGCGGCTTTATAGCAGTACTCTTAGCACGTATGTTTACTGTACAAAATACACGAACTCAAAAAATTTGGTTGCCTACAGTCGTGGAGCGTGCCCGTAAACTAGCTGAAGACTGTGAACTTGAATTTGACTGTAATATGGGTCCTGAAGAGCTGAGAAGGGTAGAACAGGAAATGAATGTCCGCATAGTTGTGTTTGGGTTGGATGATCGTCGTAGGACTGTGTATGTTTTTAAAAGCTGTGTGAGAGATCGTACAAGGCCCCTACTTATTTTAGGATTGTCAGGGACAACGTATCTCCCCATCCGTAATATAAGGTGGCTTTACGCGAGTTATACAAAAGTCGAAAATATGGGAGACATCATGATTTGTGTAAGGGGTGCCTCGAGTTTGCGGATGATATAGTGAGACATTGTAAAGAATGTCACATGGTATGTGAGCAGTGTAAAAGCACCAAATGTGAAAGCCGTGTAGTTGAAGCTGAGAAGAGAGACTGTGATGTGTGTAGACGCACATTTTTCAATAATAGCTGTTTTGATTTCCATAAATCAATTGGCACGTGCAGGAAAATGAGAATCTGTGAATGTGGTATGTTTCACACAATGGATAATTGGGGAAAATTTAAGCACAAGTGTGACGTAATTCACTGTCCTACATGCCAGGAGGAATATAAGGCGGATGGAGTAAAGCATGTATGTTATATGAAAGATGCTAAGCCTAAAAATAACCCTGTATAACTGTATACTACGATATAGAAACATATACGAACGCTGAAACCAAAGAGGTAATTCCACATTTACTTGTGAGCCAGACTATCTGTGATGAGTGTATGGATATCGAATGTGACGAGTGCCCCAAATGTGGTAAACGGACAAACGTTTTTAAAACGAATGTCAGCGATAGTCCTGTGAAACTATTTGTGTCCTATATTGTCAAGTTAGCCGACAAGTTCAAAAAAATGACTGTGTATATTCTCGCCCATAACGGGGCAAAGTTTGACACGCAGTTCCTTTATAAGGAGTTGCTTGAACACGAATCCTCTGAGATATTTACAGGTGATCCATTGAAAAGAGGCAACAAATTAATACAGATGCAGATAAGAGGCAATGTACAATTTAAAGATACTTTATTATTCACACCTTGTAAATTAGCAAAGCTACCCAAGGTGATGGGAGTAGCAGCTGAAGTTTCCAAAGGTACTTCCCTACACTTTCCTCACCAGCGAGACTTTAAACTACGTAGGCCCACCACCCCCCAAACATTATTTTGACTGCATGGATGAACGTGAAGACTTTGATCGATACTACGACAGTTTTAATGAAAGTAACCCTTATAATATAGCTGATGAATGTGAGCGTTATTGCGTGAATGATGTGCGCGTGCTTAGAGTATGTTTCCAGGCCTTTAGAAGGATGTACATAGCCCGTTTCAAATGCGATCCACTGCAAGTCGCAACCACCATCGCATCATTATGTTTTACGGTGTTCAAGAATAACTTCATGCCGAAAGACACCTTAGCCATTATTCACCGAAACAATCCCCGCAGTTACGGGCACAAGGCTATTTACTGGCTCATACACCTACAGCAACAGACAGGTGTATACATAAAGCACGCCCGCAACACGGGTGAAGTACCCATTAAGATTAATGGACGTGTTTTTTGGGTTGATGGGTTAAGTGAAAACCGTGTCACTGGTGTGAAGACTGTGTACTCCTTTAACGGTTGCTGGTGGCATGGATGCCCCCGTCCTGAGTGCGGAGTCACCGGAGATATCAACGGTAGGTCTCCTGCCGACTGTCTTGCATCGACCCGCACCCGCGATCAACTTATAGGATCACAGTTCACTCACAAAGTCTTGTGGGAGCATGAATATGATGCACGGATGGAGACAGACGAGGTGTACCGTGAGGAAATAAAAGCGATCAAGCGTTCAATGGTGCTGGATCCTCTCAAATGTGGTGATAGCTTGTTTGGAGGACGTACAAATCCTTTCAGACTATACTTCCCCCTACGGAGGGCGTGAAGCTCCATTACTACGATTTCTGTTCTTTATACCCATACGTGATGAAGAGCAATCCGTACCCCGTGGGCGCTCCTGAGAAACTGGTGGGGCCTAGCCTACCATCCATCAATGAATTTTCAAAAATTTGAATGATCGTTACTTTGGGATCTCTTTCGTAGACGTACTCCCTCCACGCAATTTATGGATGCCGATCTTACCTGTCGTTATCGACGACAAGCTCATGTTTCCCCTGTGCGTGAAGTGCGCGGAAGAGGATAACGGCGAATGTAACCATATACCCCACCAGCGTAAGATCAGAGGCGTATATACAAGTCCTGAGTTGGCCCTAGCCGTGCGCCATGGTTATAGAATACTGAAGATACATGAGGTGTGGAGGTTTCAGAAGCTACCCAACCTTTTCACACCATATATAGACACCTTTTTGAAGGATAAGGTTGAGGCATCAGGGTATCCGCGAGGAGTTGATACCGAAGATGAAAAGTCTGCCTATATTCAACGTTACCGCGACCGCGAAGGTATACAACTTGATCGTGCTGTATGCGCAGAATACCGGCAGAGGGAGCATTCATTTGGCACAAAGTTATAGCGATGTCTGGGATTATGCCAATGCCCCCGATAAAGAGGTCATGGAGATCGTAAATGTAGGTAATACTTACGTAATAAAGTACAACAACACTGAATTTGCCACAGATACCTCAAGGGTTACAAACATACCTGTGGCCAGCTTCACAACAGCCTACGCCCGTATAAAACTTTGGGGTCTATTGCATTCTCTTGGGCGGAGAGTATTGTATGCCGATACAGATAGCGTGATATTCACAGAGAGGGAGGGTGAATACATGCCCACTATTGGGGAGTTCCTCGGCGAGCTCACTGATGAGATCAAGGATGAGTATGGGGACAACGCATACGCCGACTCTTTTGCCTCAACAGGACCTAAGACTTATGGGGTACGGGTCAGGGTGGGGGATGAAATGAAATATATCGTGAAGGCAAAGGGTATTACGCTCAACCATGCGAATCGGGAGGTTGTTAACTTTGAGTCGTTGAAGGATCTAGTATGTTTGGATGAACAACCTCACCAACTAATTGTAGGCACCCACAATTTTCGGGCGCAGAAGCTGGGGGGCGTGAAGGAACTTAGGGGTACGATGGTTTGCCGTACACCTATAGGAAACGTTACCAGTTACCTGGTACCTATGATACCGTACCCTTTGGATACCAATGATGCTTCTAACTCACACGTCTTGTATATAATCGTATCTATTTGTAAATATATATATATAACTTGAATATCTCGTTTATTAAATCGTATTTGTAAATATATATAACTTGAATATCTCGTTTATTAAATAAATCATGTTTCAAATAGCGTTTCACTTTCTCCTGTGTGTGTGTGTGTGTGTGTGTGTGTGTGTGTGTGTGTGTGTAGGTGAAAGTTCTAAGCTCCGCCCACTGTAAGACCGTGAGTCATGCTACTATCTGGGAATCCCTGCGTGGTCAGTCGACCGCAGTAAGCTCGAGAGATCAGATGTGTATTCAGATCAGACGTGTATTCAAATGGCTACCTTTAATATTGCTTGTACTACGTTTACGAAATGGTATTCAGTAAAGTGCCAGGATGTGGTGGATACCGAAAAACTTCCTATTCATCCCTCCTATGCCTCTTTTAAAAACACATTGGATTGTGCGAAGTTCCAAGATGTACAAATACTCTACGGATGTTCTGGTGAGACCGTTGAAGGCTTTCGTTGCACAGACGATGTGCTGAAGTATACTGCAGAGCTAAACTTTATAAAGTCTCACATACACCGTGAAGTAAAAGAAACAACGCGTGCAGAAGAGAAGCAGCAGGTATGGATAATGAGTCTTGCTGATGGGTGGTGTGACAAGCGGTATTACGTCATGCTACACCATGTCGATTACTCATACCCTACGACTGGAAATGTGAATCTCGTGATCATGGACAATCTTAAGTATTTTTATCACTATATTAACGTATATCATGATGAGGTTCGTAGTGAGGTTGTGGCTAGTGCCCTGCGTGAATTTTTAACAGAGTTTAGAGACGAGTATCGTTTGATGGCAGAAAGGAAAAATATGAACATATGTTCCTCTCAAATAGTGCGCCTGAGTGTGGAGATGTTTAGTAAAATGTTCCTAGTTCTTATCCAAAATGTCTGGTGCGTAGGCTGGTAGTGATATTCTTGTACCGGTACAACAATTCGACTCGCGGAACAAGCCCATTCACGTATCATCGAGTCAGCCGCCCGTCGAACCATTCCTGCCTACCTGCGTGCCTCACACGGCTCATAGTTATCTCAGAGCTTGAGCCGAGTGGACGTGCGCTCTTCGAATACGATGGAACTTCCTTTGAGCAGCATTCTCAACGCCTCGTACGATGTGTCCGTGACGAAATCGTTGCGCGTGTTCAGGCGTAATTCCGGTACCATTAGCTATGTACTGGAAACGGAATGTAGACCGACAAACAAACGGGTTTATTTAAGTATCGAGGAGATGAATAGAATCTTTGTGATAGTTGAGAAGTGGAGTGAAGATCGTTATAAAATACCTGCTAACGTAGGTACAAGAAGAGAGCAGATTAGTGACGCACCCTCATACGCCGTTGTATGTACGTTGTGTATAAATAACGATCGGCCGTGCATTGATATAAGGCTGATGTGGAAGAATGCTTCTGATAATAACGCTCTTATTCCTACGCGAAACCGTTTCATCCTCGACAGAATGTTTGAAATCGTCGGATTCCGTAAACTGAAACCTATATTAGACGCGCGTGTTACGGATATGTTTATTTTGATACAGTACTTGAATACGCATACACTGCTCTGCTCGATGGGTTTACCGAGTGTAGGGCTGGTGAGAATGGTCTAGTGCTGGATGTTTATTTAAAAAGTTTAGACTCTTTGAAATACCATGAACTTTGGTACAAAGCAATTGATCGGTACAAGGCTGAGCTCACCTACACCGTTCACCCTGAAGAACTATTTCTTTATATAACGCGCAGTTGTCGTAACGATTTAGAAGATTATTTCAATTGCCGCTATGTTGAGTGAGTTCACGATTGAAAAGCTCGAGTCGGTAGAAATATACCCTCGATTGGAAAAGCGTTCTTATAAACTTGTGTTTAATAATGTAGCTAACGATGAACTCTTTGTGCGTGCTTTTGATTGTATTCTAGACGTGTTTAAAGATGACTTACCAACCGGTTGTAAAGTGGGAACAAAAATAGTACTGAACGATATGAAAGCCCTTCATATCGAATACAGGTTTCCCTATACTTTAAGCGGTGAAATATTATTAAGTCGCATATACTGCGTAATGCAGAGCAATAATGATGTAATTGTAAACTCGATTAAGACCGAGTTTAGTATTTTGAAAAAAAAGTGAATTGTATATAATTTTGCTTGACATTTCCCCGATTATACGCATATTTCTATTGATTTGTATATATATATATATATATATATATATATATATATATATATATATATATATTAGGGTGATGCAAAAAGGGGTCAAATTTTTTTTTTTCAATTTTCAGGGAGACACCCTCCTATTTTATTCATATTCCTAAGAAAGCATTGTATGCGAAATTTGGGGTTGAAAAAGAGAAAATTAGAGGTTGCTACCAAGCTTTAAAAATAAATGTATATCAGTTTGTGCTCAAAAATATTGTTTTGTTGATATTTTCGCCGGAGCCGGTTTGATATGTACCTAGTTAACCTAGTTTGAAAAAAAACGATGACATTCTAGACTATAGTACGTAGTGAGCTCATAAAATAGTAAATAATAGGCACGCTGATTTCCGCACCACCCTCTGAGGTACAGCGTATAGCGCGTTAACTTTTTTTATGTGGAAGTTTCCCCAGTAGGCATATCATAACCACTTATGTATGTTTATTTTCGTTTTTTGTGAAGCAAGAGTAATGTTTTCTGTTTTTGTTTGAGAGTGACGACCTGTAACTTTTAACAATTTGAAGAAGGTATTGTTTCTGCTCTTCATCATTGGTTATCAGTTTGTTGTATTCCTCCATCAGTCGTACACCTCTTTCCGCAATGTCGTTTACCACTTTGAGTCCATATGCGATATCTCTTGCATTCGCATAACTTTCATCATCATTCCATTCTTCAGCATCTTTTTCAAGAAAAGTGCAAGGCACCTCTAGGATTTCAAAGAATCTTTTTGTGTTCGCAGTAACGAAATCCTGCAGTTGTTTCTGCCCAGCTGATTCAGGATTTATTGATGCTCGTTTGCTCGGTTTTGAGTCAACTGGTTTCTGCAGAGCATGCTTCATTTTGTTTTTTGTCTCATGCGAAACAGCTGAATCAAAAAATGCAAGCGCCACAAGCTCCTCAGAGAGGTACCACAAATGTCTCAAAAACTTATTGAGTGCAGCACTTGCAATTTTGTCATCCTTTTGCTTGTAGAGCTGCAGACTTTGCACAAAATGCAAATCTGAACGGGGGCGCATGAGGGTATGGGTGCCAGGTACCACGATCTGATGTATATCGCAGCTGAAAAGCAGCAAACATCTCTCAGTCCTTTTTCCTCTCTCTCAGTTAGTTTAAACTGAGATTTAAACATCCAAATTTTAATGCAGTAAATTAGCTTGCCCATCCATCGTGCTCTGTGATAAGCTCCGGGTGCTTTAAAGCTGATTCCTGACTTGGGGGCACTACCGATGAAAATGAGCGTTAGCTCGAGCAATTCCTTGTAGTCATCACGAGGCTGCTGTTCATCAAGCTGAGCTTGAGCAAATTGAATGAGTTCTTCAGCATCTGAGATTTTCTCTGCAATGTTAGGGTCATCTGTTGCTGTTTGGTAATTGTTCTTGTCAATTTCCACCCACTTTGCTTTGAATCTCTTAAACAGTTGTATGTCAGGGCCACTAGAAGATGGCAAGGAGACAGAAACTGCAGCTTCTAACACTATTTCGAAAATATGATGTCGGCAAGCCAGCCACAGCATATCTTTATCCAATCTTTGCTCTAGTAACATACAAGCACCACTCTTAGAACCTGTGTTGGAGGCAGTGGTGTCAAAACACATGCCCTTCACTTGGTCAGATATATTCCACTCCAATACTAACTGATGGACAGCATCTGCAATGTTTTGACCAGTTCCTCTGGCAAGTTTGGGAATACCAAGAAGCTGATCAACTCCTTGGCCGGAAATTAGAACTGGCAGTCGATCAACATTTTCATGACAGTAATATCTTCCAGTAGTTTGCCGTCCCAATGTATTTGGAGAGGGCAATTTGTTTCGAAATCCTGCTTCAAATTTTCTGCCATTGTCTTGCGGTTCCTTTGTCTTGCTCTCCGTATCGATGAATAGCTAACACTGTATTCTTCAGGGTTTTGCCCAAGAGCATTGATTGTTGGGATCAAGATTTCCGAAGCAGCTCTATCACTTACTTTTGCAGCATCAAGAGATACAAGCATTGAAGAATCCATAAGCTTTGCACTCTTAGACTTTGATCTACTTTGTCTCGAAGTTGATGGCTGCTGAGGGTCAGCAACAAATTCTTCTTCTGATTTTGAACTATCTTCATTCAAACTTGAAGGACTTGAACTTGAGAGCACTGCTGCTTCGAAAACGGCTGTTTCCCTCTTTCTTTTCTTTTCAAGCAATGTTTCCTTTTCTCTAGCAATCTCTTCCATTTGTGAAAAAACTTTATCCACTCCAGACATTTTGCCTTTTCTTCCTTTTTGTCGTTGCAGCATCAAAAACTCACGATCTTCATCTATCTTTATCATGTCAAGAGCACTTGCATGTGCAATGTCAAACAGATCTTGCAAGTCATTTTGCCAGCTCTCTTGTTTTTGAAGTAGTGCAGGTGATTGCTTCTTCTTATTATTTCTGTTCTTCTTTAGTTTCTCCCACTCGTTGAAAAGTTTCTTTACTCTCTCCACGACATGACATTTCAACACTGTTGGGATGCGTGCCTTTTCCCACACATCCATAACATCTCTAGCAGTCAACAAAGCCGCTGTTTTCACCTGTTGCTTTTTATTGATCTTGTAGTTCATAAACAATGCTAATGTTTCCCTTTTAGATGGAAGCTGGGTTTCTTTGAAGGACTCTATAGGATGTCCTATGAGCCAAACAACTGTTTTGTGACGCGTATGCCGCTCCATGAGTGCAACTCAGCAACTGCTATACAACCACTCTCAGCGAAGGCAGCAAAGATACTGAGTCAGTGACGCCGCACTTACACTGACGCGGCCGCCACAGTGACGTCACAGCAAAGAAATGATTCTAGAATGTTCGGCCACGGCGTCTATAGCAATGAAAGGGATGAGAAGGTTTACGGAAAGAGGTTCAGAGTCTGTTATGACTGCTATATGTTGCTGACTACCATTTTTGATGAAATCTGCAAAATAAATAAATGTACAATAAATACAAACTGAAAAATAACAATATACAAAATGTTCAATGGATGGTAGCAACCTCTAAAATGTCTTCAATTGTGCTGAAATTTTGCATGTTCAGTTTTTACACTAAATTAAATAAAATTAGAGGGTGTCTTCAAGTTTTTGAAATGATAAGTTATTTTGCATCACCCTAATATATATAATATATATATATATTTGCTTGATATTTCTCCTGTACTGTTATGTACATATTTCTATTGAAGTGTATATGAAATGTATATTTTATTTTATATATCACCATAATTGTGTGTGTGTGTGTATATTTCTCCTGTACTGTTATGTACATATTCTATTGAAGTGTATATGAAATGTATATTTTATTTTATATATATATCCATAATTGTGTGTATATATTTCTGTTATACGCATATTCCTCAAATGTATATTTATTTTCTATATATTTATAATAAAAAGAATGATGCAATGTTGTTTATTGTTATGCCTTCTACTACCGGTATTCGAAATATAATAATGTATACAACGGTATCTGGCAATATTTAAGCCTTCTAAGCCAACTGGCTGATTAGGAGTCTATAATAGTGTATACAATGGTATCTGGCAACTCTGTCTTCGGAATACATGGCGCTATCTGGCAACTCATTTACAGCCAACTGGCTGATTAGGCGTATATATAATAATGTATGCAATAATACTGCTAAAAAGAGGTATCTGACAACCATTTACAGCCAACTGGCTGATTAGGAGTCTATAATAATGTATACAATGGTATCGCGGTATCTGGCAACTCAAGCCATTTACGCCAACTGGCTGATTAGGAGCCTATAAAACAACGCCAACTCGGCTGAAGTCTTAATGTGCACTTGGCTCCTGCCAGGTGAACACCTCTCCACCTTTTCTCTTGGAGGATAACGCCGCCTCCAAGTTTTCCCCCCCCACCCCCCTTTGCAACAACCCCCTTTGCAACAACCCCCACCCCCTTTTGCAACATTACATAATAACCTGCAACATTCTTGCACTCTCCCCTTTTGCGGCTATACTACTATTGTGGGCGATGATTTTTCCGGATACCCTCAACTGACATCTGTTGTTATATGTAAATTTGTTGTCCTTAACAAGGTCATCTGCTAGATAACTCGCATCTATTTTGTTCCCACTCTAATCAATTTAAAGCTCACCTTATGATGTGCCCAAACAGCATTTCCAACTCAGCAATACAACACTCAATCCCATAGTAGAATTAAGGAAATTTTTTGTTTACATTGTGTCATGCCCAAATCTATTTTGCCATACACCAGATTTCATGCTAAAATCCACCAGATCCACTTCCTTACAGCACACCTATTTTGACACACACACACACACACACACACACACACACACACACATATATATATATATATATATATATATATTGAGAGGAGGGGCGACAAGCTTGACCTTCGCGAAATGAGAAGTCATCGAGCGGAACCTTTGTAAGGTTGTAAGGTATATATATATATGATGCAAACCCACAAGGAAAAAGAAAAACGATTCCAAGGCCTTTCGTGTATTCAGAGCTACACCTCGTCAGGGAATGACGAGGTGTAGCTCTGAATACACGAAAGGCCTTGGAATCGTTTTTCTTCTTCCTTGTAGGTTTGCAGCATTCATTCATTTCACGTGTTTAATTGTGAAATTCATCCCATATATATATATATATATATGTGTATGTGTGTGTGTATGTGTGTGTGTGTGTGTGTGTGTGTGTGTGTGCGCGCGCGGGCGCGTGTGATCATGGAATCATAGCACATAAATTGAAGTATATGGAAATTGCAGGAAAAGTAAGAAAGTGGATATATAATTTCCTTAGTGAGCAGCAGTAAATCGTAACAGTCCAAAAAATATCATCAGAATAGGGGCCTCTACTGTAGTTCATACCCACAAAAAACTTTATTAGTTCCATTACTATTCATAATAATTCATAATAAAGCTAAGTGATGGAGACGAGGAAATTACCAATGATAGCACAGTTACATCCTTTGCTGGTGACACTAAAATTAGTAGAAAAATATGAATCTCAGAAGATATACAATTTAATACCGAAGAATTTCAATTATTAAGATACGTAATAAGCGAGGAACTAAAGTCCATAGAAAACTATGCCCCAAGTGGACACGAAGTTCAGAGAAACTAAACCAAAAGATTTAAGAGTTACAACGATCGTCACCGTGAAGTTTAAGACACAAAATAAGATGGCGATCAACAAACCCAAAGAAATAACAGGACACACAATGAAGACCTTTAAAAGAAGGCACTGACTATACCCAAACTGGAGTATTTCTCAGTCTTAACATCCCTCTATAAAAAAGAATACATTAGTCAACTAGAAGAGATTCAGAGAAAGTTCACAGCCAAAATCAATGGATACAAAGAACTAAATTACTGGGAAAGGTTACGTGAATTAAATTTATACCCACTAGAAAGAAGAAGAGAGAGATACACATGGAAAATAATGGAGAATTTAGTCCTTAATTTCAATTTAAACCCTATAATAATAATTCAAACAGTAGTGGAAAATAGGAAAAGTAGAATGTGTCGTGTTCCCAGACCAAAGGCAAGACAGTGTACAATACTGTACATCCTCAACCCTGAAGGAAAATAGTTTTGTTGTGAGCGTGGAAGCCTTCAAACGAAGATTAGATATTTGGCTTAAGACAACCCAGATGAGCCGGTTGAAGTGGAAAATTCAAGAAACCAACTCTCTAGTTCACCAGGTCAACTCAAGAGTAGAGGCAAAAAGCCGTGAAATAAGGAATCATCACACGGAACATATAATATCTCCCGTGTCTAGTGATCGTCTCCATATCCAATTTAGGGGCTCAGCGATTGCATTCTTGCAGTTTTTGATCAGTGTGGCATTCCATTTGGCGCAGAACAATCCCCGATGACCCGGCCGTACCTGGTTATGTGAGGTGGAGAGTACAAGAAAGGGCGACAAGCTTGACCTTCGTGAAATGAGGAATCATCGCACGGAATATTTGAAAGGTTGAAAAGTATATATATATATATATATATATATATATATATATATATATATATAATATATATATATATATATATGTGTGTGTGTGTGTGTGTGTGTGTGTGTGTGTGTGTAAGGGTTAAATCCTTACAGGACAAAGTTCTCATTTATTAACATTTTCCATTTAATATTTGTTTCTAAGTAAAACACGTAAACACACAAATTCCTGATTGAGAATTATGTATACCCATGGGCAAAGCATTATTCATTGTATTACATTATACCCCGATGGCATTTATTGGCCATGAAGGTTAATGCTAGTTTTGTTGCGTGGGTATAAACATATATTTAAAAAATAAATGGCTTTCCAGGTGCTAAAAAATAATCCCTAAATGAAGACTATAAATGTCTGCAAAAACCTTTAAATGTCTTAAGTTATCATGTATGTACAGGGTGGCCCATAAGTCTCAATCGGTTATAATTAAAGCGAAAATACCCCCAAAAAAAAAAAAATCAAAGTAAAAAGTTTATAATAAGTTTAGAAATATTTATTGATTATTTTAAACAATTTATTTTTTATTTTTTTATTTTAAATCCGCTAGATGGATTTTCGCTTTAATTATAACCGATTGGGACTTATGAGCCACCCTGTATAATGTTATAGGTTAGCTTAATATTGACAGTTGATAAAAGATATTATATTTATTTATATATTTCTAATATTTTTAAGTCCAGTGCTTAATTATATATACATAATAATAATAATAATAATAATAATAACAATAATAATAATAATAATAGGTTAGTTTAAAAGAATCTGCCATTTTTATATTTTAGGTTTTTTCTTTAATATTTTAAATATATTTTAGATTTTGAAAGAATTTTCGAAGGACTTCTCTTGATTTTCAAGACAAATTTTCAGTGAAAGCCTTTTAAAATGAAATCTGCTTTCATTCTCAGCAGGATATGGACAAGTTGGGAACAAATAAATTGGTCAGTTCGGACAGCAGCTATTGTTTGTCTGCATACTCTGTATTTAATTTCAAAAACTTTAAATGTGAAATATGTATCAGCCCTATTTGCCTATCATACATGTTTTGATTTGGTGGCGGTATAATGAGACAATGGATTAAGCTAAATCGTTTATATACCCCATTTTCGAAACATTTTAGTACAAATGGTTTAAAATGATCTTAAATTTCAAACTTTGTTCACAAATAAAACCTGCAGTTTATATTGTCACCATATTACACGCAGCTATCGTTACAATTCTCAAATTAACTCAAACTCTTTGAGTTCTGAATTTCAGTCTCATGAAACGCGAGACATGCGCGCGCAAAATCACCAGCAAAATTTCGTGAACCTTCTATAAAAGGACGGGTTAAGTAAATAATAATATTTACCTTGGAATAAAAAAATTGGAATATTAAAAACTCTTATTTCAGTATACATTTATACATTCACAGATACTGTACATAAAGGTACAGGTATAGGACTGCAATAAATTTATACCTGTATAACGGCATACGGTATGCAAGTATGTATAAAAGTAAATAGTCTAAATGATTAACTGATGCACATTACACACACACACACACACACACACACATATATATATATACCATTTAAGTCGGATTTTGTAAATAAGTCGGATTTTCTTGTACGACCTAATTTTTTAAGGTTAAGCTACGTTCAGTTAGGTTAACCTGAACTAACCTAAAACCCAAACAAACCTATCACAGTGTGTGTAAAAGTCTGAAATGGCATGAAGTACGACTTACTTGATTTTAATTTTTTTTTATCAAAATCCTAACTCTGGTGAAATTCGAAAAAATAATCATTGTATAAGGTAAAAAAGAAACGCTTTCTCTAACCTTTCTGATAGAACCACCTCCCTCCTACCTTAACACAAGCGAAAGTGATTAAAAATTTGAAAATATGAAATATATAACCTGTTGGACCTACTGGGTAAAATATAAGCCCAGACGAAAATTTACGCAAATATTCGACCTACTTGGACATATATATAAACGTTGAAATTACACAATGACGGTGTATTTTAACGGGAAAGAAAATACCATTAGAAGTGAAACAATACGTTGAATATTTTTGACAATACTATCTGTCTTCTTTAGAATACTGCGAAGTACTGAGCCGAGAAATCACGTGGAGAAGGTCACATGACTAATAAGCCGCAAGTAATCCATGTCAATTAGTGGGAACAGTGATCAAATCGACTTGGGATGAGAAAATTTCGGGCATTTACATGTCTAAACTGTCAGGAAACGTACATTGGTAAGAAGCATTTTATCAACACAAACACAGCTACAGAACGGCTGATAGGAAAAGTTAAAATTTCAGACACGCAGTCAAAACTGATTAATTTTTAAACGCAATCAACCGCAACGACGTAAACTTGTACAAAACTGACTCATTCCAAAACAAATATCGTATAAACTCGTGGATAAGTCACACCGGCGTATAAGTCACAGCCTCACAGGTAGGTTTTTGACCTGGAATAAACCAATTTGCATAAAATTCGTATAGGTAGCGCCTTAATTTTCAATTTCTTCAGAAAAGTCAACTGAAACTGTTTAATCTCATCACATGCATCTGCCGCAATAGGATTTTTGCGCATTTTCAGTCTGCCGCTTTCTATTTGTTCAGCTTCATAGAATCATGATGCGGTGTCTTCACCATACTGTCCTCCTCTTAGCTTTCTGATTCAGCATAAGGAGCCTCTTCAGTGATCACCCCGTTTTGCTGTAAAAACTCAGAAAACAGTTCGTCGTCTTCTGAACCATCCATTGCATTGCTAATGCAGCGCTTCTTAAACGACTTCGCCTATAGCTATGTCCTTTAAAAATGATTCTCTTCACTCCACGATTTCCACTTTCCTCCGCAAGTCGAACGACTGTTACGTTTTCATTAACGGTGTATGAATATTTTTCTCTTTTGCAACGTTTCCAAGCTTCTAGTGTTTGACAACGTCACTTTCATCTTCTTCATCTGAAGATATATTGTTCTCTGGAACCAATTAATTTAACGTCTTACACCTGAAACAGAAAAACATCATGTAAAGCAGAATGGAAATTATCAGCTAAAAATGGCAAACTGCGTGTAAAAATATCATTCGACAAAACAAAAGTAACTCGAAATTCGTGTAAGTGGTACCCTAGTGTTTTTTTACCCCTAAATTTAAAAGACGTTATGCGATTTACCCAAACCGTACGTACAGTACCTTTAATCTTAACAAAAATAGTTGATTTCTTGACCTCTTCAGTGCCGACATCTTGTGGTGTTTCTGTGGCCCCATTCAACGCACTCTGGAGAACTTGACCTCTGTTCCCACGAATCGATAAGGGTTACTTGCTTGCAACTTCTAAGTGACTTGACCTGCTTCCCGTGATTCTCAACTCAGTACTTCATAATGTTCTTAAAAGGACAGATATATTGTTGTATAAAATATTCAATACATTATTTAGCTTTTAGCAGTGTTTCTCTCTCTCTCTCTCTCTCTCTCTCTCTCCTCTCTGTATATACTATATACAACACAACACACACACACACACACAACACACACACACACACACACATATATATATATATATATATATATATATACTGTATATATATATAAACATAAAAGCAAAGTTGCTTAATCTGTAAAACCTGAGTCTCGTTGTAATAATGTCCTATCAGTAAACTAGCTCTTTGAAGCTTTAAAAGCAATAACAAATTAAAATCGCAGTTATACCTCGCAAAACCTGAAAATGTTAATATTTAAACTGTATTTAAAACTGCAAAAATCTTCTTCTTTTTAATTTTTAACTTCAATCCTTCGAGCAATACTCGAAGGAAATACTCGAAGGAAATACTCGAAGAAAATACCCTTACGAACCTAAATAAACAAAGGTTAGCAATCAAGTTATTTATTATCTGTTCGTAATCCATATTTTTTTTTTTTTAACGCGATTTTGACGCAAGGTTTTGCGTGAAGCCCGGATGAACTCTGACCCGTTAAAACTCTGAAAAAAAAAATGTCGTTATTGAAAGCGGAGAAAAACATGGGTTACTCAATTTCATCTGATGCGATATATCAAAATTATTCACGAGAAAATAGTTTTGAAATTACGTTATAAAGACCATAAAAATAAACCCCGACTCAATTGTCAAAGATTTTGACGAAAAATACTACTGAAAAATTATGCATTTTCTTTCAAATTCATTGAACAGAAATGGTGTTGATTCTTTAATCAGAGTATTGGGTTTGGGAGGTAAATTTAGGAAAATGGATTTCATTAGATTGTAGGATTAGACAGATTTTGTGGTCACAATGGACTTTTTCTGTTAATTTCGTATTTCTCTCTCTCTCTCTCTCTCTCTCTCTCTCTCTCTCTCTATCTGAGTACGACGTGGCCATGTCGTAACACCGCTTCTCGTAGATCAACGAAATTAAGCCACATTAAGTCTGGGTAGTGTTTGGATGGATGACTGTTGCCCTCCTCATTTAGATGATGTAGCAACCCGTGGTTCGGATTCCACGTAAAGTTGTAGGTCCCCTCTTTCACATAACTTATGCCATTACGAAGGTTAAACAACCCCCCAAAAAACCATCTCTCTCTCTCTCTCTCTCTCTCTCTCTCTCTCTATATATATATATATATATATATATATACAGGGCGTCCCAAAAAATGTATACACACTTTAAATAATTATAAAGGCAGTGTTTATTAAAATACATTTCATTTTCAAAATGTAATAGAATCTACAGACATTATTTAATTGTTTTGTCAACGCCTGTTTTAAACTGACGTCCGTTCTGGTCCAGGCACTGCTGATAACGCGAAGCAATGGAATCGCAAACATCACGAAACATTTCGTTTGGTATTTGTGTGCATTCTCGTTCAATGGCTGCTCTCATTCAGCGACTGTTGCAGGTTTTATAGCGTAGACTTTGTCTTTTAAGTATCCCCATAAAAAAAAGTCTAGTGGTGTGAGGTCTGGTGAACGCGGAGGGTATTCTACGAAACCCCTTCGTCCCATCCACCCACATCGTGCCAAGTACCACTCGCAATACTCCACTCTTCGGTCCGGATCATCTTCATTAATAGCATGGACTAATTGGAATGTAACTTTTCCATTGACAGCGCTTCAAATGCGTGGTTGGACAGACGATTCTGAAATTCCTACCTCACGACTCGCTTGCCGCACAGATTTTCTTGGACTTTGGTGGTACGTTTCCAGTACTCTTTCTGCTTTGTGGGGCTTGTCGATGTCCGTGGTCTTCCGGAACGCTTCTTGTGGACATTCTGAACAGTTCCATCGGCTTCAAACTTATCTCTATTTCGAGTGATGGTAAGTCGCGTTGGTGGATCTGTTTGAAACTCCCTCCTAAACTGTCTTTGCACTTCAACTGCGTTTTCACACTTCCAGTAGCATTTTAGAATGAATTTCCTTTGTTCAAAGCTTAGTGACTGCCATTATTAATTCTAATGGGTTTAACTTGGAAAGAAAGAAACATCAATTGAGCTATCAGCTGTTAAAGTGTGTATACATTTGTTTGGGACGCCCTGTATATATATATATATATAAGATATATATATATATATATATGTGTGTGTGTGGGATGAATTTCACAATAAAACACGTGAAATGAATGAATGCTGCAAACCACAAGGAAAAAGAAAAGCGATTCCAAGGCCTTTCGTGTATTCAGAGCTACACCTCGTCAGGGAATGAAGATAAAAAGCGAGATGCCCATAGATATATACAACGTACAGGAAAAACAAAACAATTAGCTCATACTTAACAAGGGTTAATGAGAGGCAAAAGAAATTTTAACATGATATTGTCAATTTTATACATTCCCGCACTGTTATTGAAATTGTTTTTAAAATGAATAAATGCACATTCTAGAATATTTCTTTCTATTATATCTGTTTTTAACAAGCGCTTTAGAACTATCCCACTTGATGCTATGGTTACATCTATACATATGGTTAAATAAAACATTGGAATTATTAGCTGTTCTACAAGCATATTTATGTTGTGTTACCCTAATATCTAACGTTTTACCGGTTTGGCCTATATATACTGAGTTACATTGTGTACATCCGATCGAATACACACAACCAACAACATTATCAGGGCTATTGAAAATGAAAATGAAATGAAAATGAAAAGGTTTATTGGCAGACTATAGTCCATATGACAAATATTATTAATACAATGACAGTTCATACACTAAGGATAAAAATATATACAATTGATTAGAAATAATACTGCACTGTCGAAGTTAAGTGGAGCTACAGACAGACGTTTTCGTACCAAAAAGTCCATAGCTTAGAGGATAAATGGCAGGACTCATGGATAGCTTGGATGATCGGGTTGGTTGATTTTTTAATTCTTTGCATTAGACTGTGTTGAGCATGTCTTGTTACCTCCGGGAAGCTCGGAACATTGCGGGTTGCAAACATTTGCGAAGCTGAGCATCTCGGGGGTAATTTATGTAAGAGTCTAAACGATCTGTTGTACAGCAAATTTAGGGTTCTGCCAGAACCTTTTTTATAATTCACCCAGAGTTGCTGACCGTATATATTACTGCAGAAAGTACGAAAGAGTGTCTTTAGCTTCACTTGTACAGAAACGAAAGTTCCTTATGGTCATATTCGCTTTAGCACACAGGCTTCGAGATTGTTTTCTTATATCCGAGTCATCACTCAAGGAGCTGGTAATAGTTTGACCCAAATACTTAAACTCTTGTACTTCCTCAATTACTTCACCATTCATTTTAAACCTTATATCAGCTGGCTGATTACAGCTTTTAGGATGAAATTGCATAACCTTAGTTTTTGTAACATTAAAAAGAATATCATGTTTCTGCGAATACACTTCGCAGACTTTTAGTAGCCGATCCAGACCTTTATTCTTTATTAGGCGTGATTTAACAGTATTATTATACTTAAAGATTACATTAATGCCAATTGCTTTAAGTAAAGTTGGAAGGTATTGAAAATTAACATGGTAAGGTAGGCTAAGAATATTTTTACGCTGAAATTCCTTTACAATTCCATTATTATAATACCTATTCTTGGCTTTCTTAAGACAGTTATCTAAAAATGAAATAGGATAACATAATTTAGTACAATATTCATGATATTGCATAACTCGGAATCTAAAAATTCAGGACTGACAACTCTCAATGCTCGAAGAAACATAGCAGAGAAAATAGAGGATTTAATCGAAGGATGATGGTCAGAATAAAAATGCACATAAGAGTTATTATTAGTAGGCTTACGGTAGACTTCATATTTGAACTGATTAGAGCATCTCCAAATTTTTAGATCAAGAAAAGATAGGCTTCCATCATTTTCTTTTTCAACTGTGAACTTAATAGATGGGACTAAATTGTTGAGCCTACCAAGAAATAAGTCAACATCCAAATTATTAGGCCAAAGGCACAAAATATCATCTATATACCTGTACCAAACCAGGTTAAAATTAACAATCGTAGGCAAAATTCTACTTTCAAAAAATTCCATATATAAATTAGCTAGTACAGTGAAAGGGGATTTCCCATAGCCAATCCAAACGACATAGCATAAAACTTATTTTCAAACTGAAATTTACAATCTTTGACACAAAGCTTAATTAACTCAATAAGAGTGTTGTGTTGAACAGGGAAAGAATATTCAGAGATCTTATCTTTTAAAAAATCAAGTAGGGCATCAACAGGGACTTTTGTGAATAGCGAGCATACATCGAAGCTTACCAATTTGAAATTAGGGTCATAAGGAACTTCAGTTTGTCAATAAGATCCATGCTATTTACAATATGTGACTCAGAAATAGAGCCAACTAACGGCGTTAATAAACTAACTAACCATTTTGATAGCTTATAGGTTACGGAGCCCACTGAGCTAACAATAGGCCTCATGGGATTATTAACTTTGTGTGTTTTTACTAAGCCGTACAGATATGGTAGTGACGGATTGATACTAAGAAACTGCTGTGAAAGCCCATTATAGTTATTTTTTAATATTTCTCTTAATTTTCTGTTAAACATTTTATTAACATCCTCCAATGGGTCTCTATTTAGAGGTTTGTACGTGTCACGATCACTCAATAACATATTCATCTTTTCAACATAACTGTTTTTGTCCATGATGACGATCGAATTGGATTTGTCCGCTTTAGTAATATGTAATGTCATAGGCCTGTTCAAAAATCAACTTTTTCTTATTTTCATAGGTTTCTGTACATTTTCCCATGCTTTTTGACCTGAGAAAGCCGAAAATCACAACTATTTTGACCTAGGATGTTGGGGAGCATTGCCGCATGGAGCTTTAAATTTTCTGCCTTGAAATCGGCCAAAGCGCCAATTCCGGGGTCCCTTGAATTATGTTTTGCACTTTAACTTTTGATCTAAACAAGATAGAGCAACAAATTAGGTATCAAATGAAAGAGCATAAAATTAATAAATAATAATAATAATAATAATAATAATAATAATAATAAATAATAATAATTAATAATAATAATAATAATAATAATATACTATCATGTTTCAGGAAACAACAGAAACTCAATCAGAATCTAGAAAACCATCTACAAGTTACAACTTCACAATGGCATTAAGCAAGGAGCTGAGGGAGCTCCGTGGGCGCACAGTTGATATCTCAGAACCTCCACGTACTGTCCACAGGCAGGTGTCAACTGGGCCATCTACCAGATCTCTCACTGAAACTTTCCTGGTTGGATACCCTTAACCTTTTATCAGTGGTTCCCAGCTTCCCACCAACAGACAGGCGTTCCAGTATTTCTTAATCTTCAGAATTTACCGGAAAATGCAGGGAGGCCCATGGTTCAAGACCTTGCATATGAAACAGTTGAATCTATCATCCCATTTTGGCAGATGGCTAGGATCAAGACAATGACCAAGTACAACGCAATGAAGCTCTTCATGAAACTACATGAGAAACATCGTGCTCTGGTGAAAAGCAAAGGAAGAGCAAGTAACCCTGGAGGAAAAAGAGGAGCATTTGTGCTGGAATTAGACAGCCTGTTCGATATAGGAGCTCCAGATGCAATCCAGGAAATACAGAACAACAGACTGTTATCCAGAGAGAAGAAAGATGAGGATATCAGGTTCTACGAAGACCAAAAGACTAAGAGGAAAGGTCATATGTCTGGTCATGACAAGATTTTTGAGACAAGATCCCTGCAGCAAGCAGCGAGGAATGAAAGACTGCAGCATAGACAAGAACAAGGTAAAATTAATTACTTTGAACGTCACAAAAAGTTTTAAGTTTTACTCCATTGCGATATTTAGCATGTACTTAACAATTACTGTCTTAACATGTTGTACTATTTTACAGCTGCAGCAGAACAAGAGGCAGTTGTTCATGTGGATGACATTACCTGGGGTGACTCAACTGACAACGACGCTAACACAGAGGACATGGATTACCATCAGCCTCGTCCTGGATGTTCTCACCATCAAGACACTGTGACTAGTGTGACTTTGACGTTTCCAAGGAAGGTCATGGAATGTGATGTCATCTGCAATACAGCTGATCGTCTTGGTTTATCAGACAATCAAGTTACTGCCATGGTTTCTGCCACCTTGAAAGCTGGAGGGGCTGATCTGGATAACTTCGTCATCTCAACCTCAACAACACGTCGCAACAGAATGCTGTCCAGGTATAATATCAGCCAGAGTCACATGTCCAAGTTTTGTGAAAACCCCCCACAGTACGCTGCCTTACACTGGGATGGAAAGTTGCTCAAAGATGTCTTGGGCAGTGAACCTGGAAGTACCTCAGAGACTTTAGCTGTGCTAGTGTCTGGTCCACCTTCATACACTGAAGGAAAGTTATTGGGAGTACCTGTCATCGACAATTCTTCTGGCACAGCTCAGGCTGAGGCTTCAGTGGATTTACTGGAGACATGGGAACTTACGGATAATGTTACTGCCCTTGTTTTTGACACTACATCCAGTAACAGTGGAGTTCACAGAGGAGCTGCCAAACTGCTAGAGAAAATGCTGAACAAAAAGGTGTTTTATCTGGCCTGTCGACATCACATCCTGGAAATCCTAGTAGGAGCAGTTTGGGAGAAGCTGTTTGGGAAGGTGAAGGGGCCAGATAATCCCTGGTTTGAGCATCTGAAGGATGTTTGGACGGACTTGTCCAAGGAAAACCCAAAGATGCTGGCTATCAACAGCAAATGGCTGAAGGAAAAGAAGAAGAACAGTGAAGAAATACTCCAAGACATTCTAACAGCAGAAAGGCTTCCAAGAGCCGACTACGGGGAAATGGCTGAACTGACAGTCATTGTTCTTGGAGGAACGCCTCCTCGAGGTATTCACTGGAGTCGACCAGGCGCCATTCATCAGGCCAGATGGATGGCCAGAAACCTGTACTCCATGAAAATGCTGATGTTTGCAGATCAACTTGAGTACGACGAAGACACTGTATCAAAGCTGGAAAAGACTCAACACCTTCCTTGTGCTGTTCTACACTCCTGTATGGATGATGTCAATGTCTGCTGCAGATGCTCCCGTGAATGATCTAAGTCAGTGGTTCTTAACCGGGGGGGCGCGCCCCCCTAGAAACAGGAATTTCTCTAATTGTATTTGTTATTCTCTTAACGAGAGCATGGGCTAATATTGAGAAGTTATTGAGAATGTTACTTTGATTGAAGGGGGGCGTGGAGGGAAGGACCAATTCCTAGAGGGGGCATGGTAGTAAAAAGGTTAAGAACCACTGATCTAAGTCTAATCCAGGACATGTTGAAGTACAAGAAAACTGACCCAGAGCTTGCTGATGCAGTACTTAATAAGATGGAAAACCACAAATGGTACCTGACGCAGGAAGTCGTGCCATTTGCCCTGTTCAGCAGTAGATTGAGTGACACATTGAAGCACGACATTGCTGCCCAGTTACATACCACTAAGAAGCCAGACAGCTTCAGAACAGGAAAGCCTCTATTCCAGAGAGTCACAGCTAAGACCACCCTGGTTGATCTCATTGGCCCAGAATCACATTTCCTGCTGGACACACTGAACATTGGATCCGAGTGGCTTCTGGAACCTGTCACGTCTTGGCCACAGAATGAGGACTACATAAAGCGTTGGACTATGTTAAGAATCTGAAAGCGGTGAATGACATTGCTGAACGTGGTGTGAAGATGATGAGCGACTTTGCAAATGTCATAACAACAGATGCCAAGCAAAGGGACTATCTCCTTCAAGCTGTGGAGTTCAACAGACGCCGCTTTGACAGCTTCAAGAAACAAACTCTCAACAACTGACTGTGTAAATGTCATTATGAAATTAATCATCATGTAATGCTTTCACTTCTTGATCGATTAGACTTGTGACAAAATGTTAATCTCAAATTTGTGTCATGAATAAGGCGCCTTGTCTGCCTTGAGTGTGAGAAAACGAATTTTGTGATATTTCTGAAATCTTTGTATGTACCAATGTGCCATTTCTTGTTCCAAGACTATCATAATTGTATAAGTTAGAAAGAGGATTAAAAACACTTTAATTTGGTGCCTATGTTGTTGCTCTATCTTGTTTAGATAAAAAGTTATAGTGCAAAACATGATTCAAGGGACCCCGGAACTGGTGCTTTTGGCCGATTTCAAGGCAGAAAACTTAAAGCTCCATGCGGCAATGCTTCCCAACAACCTAGGTCAAAATGGTTGTGATTTTCGGCCTTTTCAGGTAAAAAGCATGGGAAAAAGTACAGAAACCTATGAAAATAAGAAAAAGTTGATTTTTGAACAGGGCTAAATTGTAATGAATCATTATTTTTAAGTGTTTTAGGGCTTTTTTAAACCTCAACGGATAATTCGATTCATACCTCGTATTAAAAGCACTATACACACAACCTTTGGCTAAAGTCACCTCACTTTCGGATATATACTATGTTTTTCAAAATTAATAAAAGACTTAGCAATCAGTAAACTGCTGGGCTCGCTATTCACAAAAATCCCTGTTGATGACCTACTTGATTTTTTAAAAGATAAGATCTCTGAATATTCTTTCCCTGTTCAACACAACACTCTTATTGAGTTAATTAAGCTTTGTGTCAAAGACTGTAAATTTCAGTTTGAAAATAAGTTTTATGCTATGTCGTTTGGATTTGCTATGGGAAATCCCCTTTCACCTGTACTAGCTAATTTATATATGGAATTTTTTGAAAGTAGAATTTTGCCTACGATTGTTAATTTTAACCTGGTTTGGTACAGGTATATAGATGATATTTTGTGCCTTTGGCCTAATAATTTGGATGTTGACTTATTTCTTGGTAGGCTCAACAATTTAGTCCCATCTATTAAGTTCACAGTTGAAAAAGAAAATGATGGAAGCCTATCTTTTCTTGATCTAAAAATTTGGAGATGCTCTAATCAGTTCAAATATGAAGTCTACCGTAAGCCTACTAATAATAACTCTTATGTGCATTTTTATTCTGACCATCATCCTTCGATTAAATCCTCTATTTTCTCTGCTATGTTTCTTCGAGCATTGAGAGTTGTCAGTCCTGAATTTTTAGATTCCGAGTTATGCAATATCATGAATATTGGTACTAAATTATGTTATCCTATTTCATTTTTAGATAACTGTCTTAAGAAAGCCAAGAATAGGTATTATAATAATGTAATTGTAGAGGAATTTCAGCGTAAAAATATTCTTAGCCTACCTTACCATGTTAATTTTCAATACCTTCCAACTTTACTTAAAGCAATTGGCATTAATGTAATCTTTAAGTATAATAATACTGTTAAATCACGCCTAATAAAGAATAGCCCTGATAATGTTGTTGGTTGTGTGTATTCGATCGGATGTACACAATGTAACTCAGTATATATAGGCCAAATCGGTAAAACGTTAGATATTAGGGTAAAACAACATAAATATGCTTGTAGAACAGCTAATAATTCCAATGTTTTAGTTAACCATATGTATAGATGTAACCATAGCATCAAGTGGGATAGTTCTAAAGCGCTTGTTAAAAACAGAGATATAATAGAAAGAAATATTCTAGAATGTGCATTTATTCATTTTAAAAACAATTTCAATAACAGTGCGGGAATGTATAAAATTGACAATATCATGTTAAAATTTCTTTTGCCTCTCATTAACCCTTGTTAAGTATGTGCTAATTGTTTTGTTTTTCCTGTACGTTGTATATATCTATGGGCATCTCGCCTTTATCTTCATTCCCTGACGAGGTGTAGCTCTGAATACACGAAAGGCCTTGGAATCGATTTTCTTTTTCCTTGTGGGTTTGCAGCATATATATATATATATATGTGTGGTGTGTGTGTGTGTGTGTGTGTGTGTGTGTGTGTATATATATATATATATATATATATATATATATATATATATATATAATATATATATACACACGAGCAGTCGAGCACTCCTGTCTTCGTATATGAATTATACTTATTGAAACTGCGTAACTTGTAAATAAAATAACCAGTTTATATCCTAAGATAAAGATCATAATAAAATAAAAAATTATATAACCAAACAGAATAACATAACGCAAAATTATAATTATTATATATATACACACAACAGGTATATTCATCACATAATTCAATACAACCTTACAAGTTTTTATAGGAATTTTGGAGAATCTTAATAAATAATATAAAAAATAATGTTAATTTTAATTTAAAATTAATGATGTAGGTCTTCCCACTTAACGTTTCGTGATGATGTAAATTTGTGAATTGGATATGTGCAAACATTCAATAAGAATCTCCTCATTTGGACACATTTATTTTCGCTTTTGGAAAAATGTAGACAAAAATTCTATTTTATTTGACAAGATTTTTCTTCTTCACGGATGTGTTTGAAAAGGACGGTGACAGTGACAGAGATGGTATCGTATTTCCACTGACCATAAGTCTTGGCTAAGAATCTGACAGTTTACTATTTCAGAGTTACGCCAAAACTTCTGTATTGCTAAATATATACCCGTATCTATCCGTTGGTACTGTGAAGCGTAATAATTTCACATAAATTCACTATGAATAATATTTATTAAATTATAATAAATTTTCAAATCTTGACAAATTATTTTCAGTAATTTGTCCAGCAAATTGACAAGTTCGAAGTCCTTTCATCTGACAAAATTTTGGGGGCAATTTGAGAGGTAATTTCCGGAATGTTCAAATTCTGTAACTCCGATAGTGAATTTAATATAAACTGTAGACGCCTAAAATAAGTGTTATCCCTTATTACACATAACATAAGGACTGCTACGTTAATGATGGTTGTGAAACTGGGTTAAAAGCATTTTTAAGCGATTGTTGTTCATTTCCTGCAAGTAGAAACCCAAAGAGTCATACAATTTCGATTTACTCGGGCCGGAAATGTGTCCTTCATATAGTCAAACCTTCTCAATATAAAATTATCCAGTGAAAAGGAAACGTTCATAGCTTTGATGACGTATTTTGATTTTTACAAGAATCGTGCCTTATCTTTCCTAGAAATGTATATTGCATCTTCTTGCGTGGCTGTACGAGGAGAACTACTGAAGGTTAAGAGATTGTTCCGAGTCATCTCGGTGTTCGCTACAGTAACAGATGCTATTTCTAATACTCGTATTATTTCAGCATTAATAACGATAGTCACCTTGATTGCAACATCCACGATATATGATTAACTATTTGACAATTAACTAATTAAAGTGATTAATTAAATCATGCTGTGTCAACAATGACTGTTTATTTCCCTGGTAACAAAAATAAATGGTTACACCAGTTATACAGGGTGATTCACTCTCTGGTAGCCCCAGCGGATATATTAGCGATACTCTGAGGCAACCAGCGAGTAAATCACCCTGTATATAGGTACAGAACCCCATTCCGCATGAATATCGTTTAGCCTCCAATGGCGATATTATACAGGATGTACATAAAGTCAGGATCTATTTTTGTGAAGCACTTGGAAATTATATGGAATTCAATGATAAAGTGGTAACATTTATTAAATAATTAAGAGTAGGATTCAACGTGACGCCCATCAGTATCCCTGCACAGCTCAAATCGTTCCGCAGCATTTCTAAACACATTCTGGAGCATTTGCGGGGTTGTTATCTGCAGCAGTTCGTATACGTGTACGTAAGTTTTCAAGACTCGTAATCTTCGTCTGATAGACGTACGATTTGATAAAGCCCCATGCAAAGAAATCTAAAGGGGTTAAATCTGGTGATCTCGCTGGCCAAGGTCTGTTGCTTCCGCGTCCGATCCAGCGATTTGGAAAACGTCCATTTAGATAATCCTGAACAATTTTGGCATAGTGACAAGGAGCACCATCATGTTGATAGACGACGGTACTAACAATCCTATCCCCGTCGTCTATCAACATGATGGTGCTCCTTGTCACTATGCCAAAATTGTTCAGGATTATCTAAATGGACGTTTTCCAAATCGCTGGATCGGACGCGGAAGCAACAGACCTTGTGTCCAGCGAGATCACCAGATTTAACCCCTTTAGATTTCTTTGCATGGGGCTTTATCGAGTCGCACGTCTATCAACGAAGATTACGAGTCTTGAAAACTTACGTACACGTATACGAACTGCTGCAGATAACATAACCCCGCAAATGCTCCAGAATGTGTTTAGAAATGCTGCGGAACGATTTGAGCTGTGCAGGGATACTGATGGGCGTCACGTCGAATCCTACTCTTAATTATTTAATAAATGTTACCACTTTATCATTTTATGATTGAATTCCATATAATTTCCAAGTGCTTCACAAAAATAGATCCTGACTTTATGTACACCCTGTACATAAAAAGTTTTATGCAGTATTTCATACCCACAAATATAAAAAACTGAAATGCTATAAGCTTATGTAAATACTTATCAAACTGTATAGTTTTGAAAGTGTAAAGACGAACCATCCTATAACTAAGCAAACTTAACTCGGAATTAAAAATCAAGTAAGTTTGTCTTTGGATTCCGTTTTGAAGTTCGTCTTATTGCGTTTCATTTTCTTGTAGTTCCCCCCAAAAATGACCTTGTGTACTTCCCCAAAAGTAAATGACGCTATGTACTTCCCATACCGTCCTGTTTTTTATCCTTCTTTGCCCTTTGGAATTTCCTCTACCAACACTCTCCATTCCTAAGCGGAAAGCTTTTCTAGCTCTTAAAAGGTCATCATTTGGTTTTGAGAGGACAAAGATAAAAATGAATATGAAATTTCATATGTTTTGTCATAACTTTGGTTAACCTTGGTTTTGCTTTCGACCGAATTGTCCATTTTCACGAAGGTCAAGCTTGTTGAGCTATCTTGGATCTACAGCTTAACGTGCGAACCACGACCCATCACGGGTGGCCAGAAATTACAAAGTTCCACTGCCCGGACTCGATCTTACGACTTCCCGATCAGCAGCCCAGCGTCTTAACCACTAGACCAACCAGGGTACCCATTTATCTACCAATCTATTTTTTCTGGAAGGATGACAGCTGAGTAAGCTGCGCGCTGCCTGCTTTCACCGGGAATCGAACCCGGGCCAGTCAGCGATACTAACAACTACACCACCGAGGCACATATTGCATTATTATATTGTATTGTAATGTTGTATCATTTCTGAGTATTCATTTGAAAGACATGCCTTTGGAGAGGTATTTGAAAGTATTTGAAGTTTTTACGTGTTTTACGTTCAATATTCCTTTTGAATCCATTTGCGAGCTCGAACGGGGTTTTCTATTAAGTTACTAAATAGTTTGGTACTAGCTAACGTAACCTAAACTGACTTAACCTAGCGTAATCTAACCCAATCAGGACTATCATATCTTTCTTTCAAAGCAAGAAATGTTTATAGATTTGTATATAAATGTTTTAATATTCCGAGGTACCAAGAGTATTACCTCACTAAAATATCAGCTCTGTACTTCTGTGCATTATCACACATTCGACGTCATTTATGCCCATTTCACACACACACACACACACACACACACACACACACACACACACACCACATCTCCAAAGAGCGAGGTACCGACATTTTTAAATCTGTATATCTAAAAAATGAATTGACCAAACAACTTAACTTAACAAAACCTTGGTGCCATCTTAGTGCCTTTTTAGTGCCAAGAAAGGCGTAATATGTGTTTCGGGCGCAATTGAGGGCTCGAAGAGTGTTTGTTTTCTGTCAAGTCATAATAATGAGGTACTCGCCAATCTAGCCTAACCTAACCTAACCATCCTAGATTAATCTAACCTAATCAAGCTAATATAATTTTTTCCGACAAGAAAAATGTTTCTACATTATTTTTACATAATTTTTTTATTGTTCCACGATACCGAAAGTGTTACCTCACAAAAAGTATTACCCCACTACATCTGTGAATTATCACACACGCGACCTCACTTATACCCACTTACCAGCACACACACACACACACACACACACACACACATATATATATATATAAACTAGGCTTGCTCACAAGTGTTATTCCATCTTTGGGACCCCAGTGCTATACCACAGTGATGTGAATTAAATGCTGCAATTAACTCGAGTGCGGGAGGGTTAACATCATAAAACACCTCTGGACGAGAAAGTGTTAAGTGTTCCTCAGTCGTTTAAATATACGACAGGTTACGTTAACTTTCATATCGTTTTCTCCTACTTATGAGGTCCTGGTTCGAATCCTGATGGGAGTAGTTTTGTTTCATATATATATCTTGTTAACCTAGTTTGGGTTCCGTGCGTCGATCTTTCTTCACACGAAGGTCAAGCTGGTGGCTCCGCCTCTAGTCCTGGCTTGGTGGAGGAGCGAGTTCCTCTCTTGCGCTCTCCATCGTACATAGCCAGGTACACCCGGCTTATCTGGTATCGTCCGAGCCGGGCATTTAGTCTTCTCTTGAATTTCAACTTTGAACCCTGTAATGTTTCTGAGGTCCTTTGGAAGCTGGTTGAAAATTCTTCGGCCCCTGACAACCAAACTAATTTCCTTCAGTGTTGAGGAGGTCCCTTGTCGGGCCTTTAATTTGGAAACACTACACATTCTGCCTTTCCTATTTTCCAGCGTTGTTTGGATGGTAATTGGGTTTAGTTCGAGGTTTGGTACCAGTTTTTCGATAATTTTCCATACGCAGATTATGGTATACCTCTCTCTTCTTCTTTCCAGGGAGTACAGATTTAGTTTGCATAGTCTTTCCCAATAGTTGAGTTCTTTGCAGCAATCAATCTTGGCTGTGAAATATCTCTGCGTTTCTTCTAGTTTATTAATTTCTTCCTTTTTATATGGGGACGTCAAAACTGAGCAGTATTCAAGTTTTGGTATGATCAGTGTTCTCAGCAGGGGAATCATTACTGTCTTGTCCCTCCTTTTGAACGTTCTTAGTACCTGTCTCGAGACTCTTTTTGCTTTGTTTATTGCTATCTGATTTTGTGTCTCGAATTTGGCATCATCGGTCATTATTACCCCCAAGTCGACCGCTTTCATGCTTCTCTGAATTTCTTGTCTATCTCGAGCATAATATGCAGTCTGTTTAAGTTCCTCATTCCTACCATATCTCAAGAGCTGAAATTTCTCCGTGTTAAATGTCATATTGTTGTCTTCTGACCATTTGCATATTTTGTGTGTGTCTCTCTGCAAGGCCTCTACTTCGTTTGCATCGCTGATTTTTCTGCTGATCTTTGTATCGTCCGCAAATGATGTTACTATACTGTTGCTGTTTACTCCACTGTCTATGTCTGTTAGCATGATAATGAACAGGAGTGGGGCCAGCACTGTACCTTGTGGTACTGAGCTGCGTACTTCTAATTCTGATGATGATACACCTTGAATTTTGAACACCTGTAGTCGATTTCTGAGGAAGTTGTAGATCCATTTTCCCACTTTGCCTGTTATTCCCATATGTTTCATTTTATGTGCTATATACCATGATCGCATTTGTCGAAAGCTTTAGCAAAATCCGTGTATATGACATCATAGTTTTCATTGCCTTCAAGTGCATCTAGGATATTGTTATAATGCTCTATAAGTTGTGATACTGTGATAGGCATGCTCTTTCTGATCGGAATCCGTGCTGATTTTCGTTGAATCTTTCCAATGTCTCCAAGAAGTCATAGATTTTCTCTCTGACTATTCTTTCAAAATTTTGGTGAGTGGGACGTCAAGGACACTGGTCTATAGTTCTTTGCTTGAGATCTATCTCCTCCTTTATATATAGGGACAATGTTTGCTCTTTTCAAGATGCTCGGTATTTCCCCAGTGTCTAGGGATCTTCTCCGTATCCAGTATAAGGGTGTAGCTATTTCATTTTTACAGTTTTTAATTAATAGTGCGTTCCATTTGTCCGGACCTGCAGCTGAATGTGATTTCATTTTTCCTATAGCTCTCGCTACAACTTCTGGGGTAAAATCAAAGTCTGTTGTACATTTTCCTTGCAATTTCTCTTTGAAGAATGCATCTATGTCAGGTATCGCTTTATTACTTTTAGGGGTACTGAAGACCGATCCATACTGGGCTCTCAATGTTTCAGATATTTCGTTTAGATCGTCTGTCAGTTCATTATTTCCTTTCCTTAAGGGCCCGATACTAGCGCGCGTTTTTTGTTTTCCTTTTCGCATAGCTGTAAAAGTATTTTAGATTTTCCTTTATTGCTTCTACCGCCTTTTCCTCTTCCCTCTCCGTATGGCCCTTTATCAGAGTTTGTATTTCCCAATCGATTCTCTCCAGTTTCTCTTGTATTTCTTTCCTGGAATTGTTGTCTCCGCAATTAGCTAACTTCATCGCTACTTTCTTTCTTTTGCGGAATATTCTTCTCTTTTGCCTCTCTAGCCAGTTCCTCTTTCCTTTTGGCTGTGTTTTGGGAGCATATTTTTCTAAAATTCTCAGCGTCTTTTCTTCCAAGGTTGTTAGCATTTCCTCAGTTGTTTTATTCCCCTAAAAGTTTGGGGACCACAACTGTAAAACGCAAATTCTAATAGAACGTTGACAGTTCAATGTCACTGGAGCAGCCTCAGCTTAATAACTAAATGATAAAGTATTGTTGAACAAACATACCATTACTTATGCAATACGTAATATATGTTATTATAGGAATTATGCCATATTATGTAAATTTCTGTACAGTGTGTAAGTAAGAATTAGCCCACATGAATGCATACACATATACGTTGCTTTGAAAATGTCAAAAGTATAAACCTTAATAAGAATGAGGTATGAGATTACCGTTAATAACAAATTATACACTAAATAAAGTAATGATACAGTTTAGATCTTCCAACCATAAATTTGGGGTTTTTACAATTTCCATCTTTTGTGTGTGTGTGTGTGTGTGTGTGGTGTGTGTGTGTGTGTGGTGTGTGTGTGTGTGTGTGTGTGTATTTAAATGAATTCTGTGTATTTTCTGGTTTTGTGTCGAAACCCGAAATTATTTTAAACCTGAAATTATTTGTTTTTCTCTCTCTCTCTCTCTCTCTCTCTCTCTCTCTCTCTCTCTCTCTCTCTCTCTCTCCTTTTTTCTTTTCCCTCTCTCTCTCTGGTTCTACGGTTTATTAGGTTATTAAAAGTCAAGGTTGATTAAATAAGAGAGCATTCCGATAAATGACCTTTCTGCGGGATGACAAACAAAATGGTATCCTCCTTTTCATTTTTAATCCTCTCATTATCTCTTTCTAGGTGTGTGTGTGTGTGTGTGTGTGTGTGTGTGTTCTATGAGTAAGGCTTAGATCTGGAACTCCTCTATTCTGTTTTCTCGTATCTATCACTTTCAATCTACTTCGAGAGGTTTCAGAGAACGGGCATTTCGATATTTATGGTCAGAAACGTCACCATTTAACCCATACCCACCCGATTACTGCCCACTCAGTGTTATTCCCATTTCAGTTTGCGGTCCGCAGATGAAAATGCGCAAAGTGAAAAATCCATATTTAAAAAAAGAATTTCTTAATTTCAAATTCAATGTCTCTCCATACCTATTCGCGGCGAAGGCGCTAAATGGAAATGGCTAATATTTCTCAAACTAACTTAATTTAACCTAACCTAACATAAGTCGAACCTAACCTAACCTAACCTTGACTAAAGCGGGAAAGCCGTGGATGAAAATGAGAATGGCATAAATTGAGAGTAGACCGATTTGGAAATACCTCCTTTAATATTATTGCTCTCGGCGGGGAATTAAAAAAGAATGGCATTGAATGAGATGATGCCCACATGGAAGTGCACCGCCTCAGGTTCTTCTCTAGTTTTAGGATTGAGGCAGGTTTGAAAACACACTCTCCCACAAACGATGAAGTGATGATGACACACAATGCTTTTTACCATTGCATGCAACCGTATCACGTAAAATACAGTGACCTCTTCAGGCAATGAAATGTTACTATGAAGATCAACAATAAATCAGTTCAACCTTCCAACAATTACAACAACGTTTCCTTTCCAACAGTTGAACCTAAATATATAAATAGATAAATAGACACATAACCAAATATACAGATTTTAAGCAAAATAGACATTGGAGAAAACACGTCAAATGTATACAATAATACAATAGCCATAAATTCTCTGATTATTTATATACAAAGAGACAAATCTGTGATTTTGAAGCTTATTACGTTTAAAAAAAATGCGAATGCAACGGACTATTAATTCTATATTAATGCTTCGTCCTTGCTTGCTTGTGTGCTTCAAAGTTTCATTCATACATACACTTTCTCGCTTCGTATGTTCAATTCAACTATTATTATTTCTTCTGGTTTCTCAATAAAATGATTATATATATCTATCTATCTACTCGTATTTATCTATCTCCCAATCTAACTAACTAACAAACCATATATATATATATATAGATAGATAGATAGATAGATAGATATATATATATATATATATATATATATATAGATAGATAGATAGATAGATAGGCAGGTACGGGTAACTAATATGCATTCAGAAAATAATAGGTTTTAACGTTAAATTCAGACACAAAACTTTTGATTTCGTTCACTGGATTTGACCTTGACTTTCATGAGGCTTCGGGAAAGAACTTTTTTTTATTTTTTAAGGTCCTTTTTTCTTGAGTCGTTTGAGTCCTTTGTGTGAAAGGAGGAACAAATCCAGTATTACTTCTTCTCTGCGCTCACTTCTTGATCGATGAGATATTTTTCTCGGTTAGTTGAACACAGCACCTCTCTCTCTCTCTCTCTCTCTCTCACTCTCTCTCTCTCTCTCTCTCTCTCACTCTCTCTGCATATATATATATTACCAAGATTTCCAATATATTATATTATAGTGATTCGTGGTAAAGTTACAATAACGCGGCAATTAACATGACTAACTTTGCTATTTTATTTTTAAAAAGCTTTGAAATTAAAGTAAATATTAAAGGTCAGGTCATTTTCAAGAAGCAGTTTAAAAAGTAAGAGATAAGATTTACACAGAGAATGTCACTGTACAGGTTCTCTAAACATTTCGCAACAATATTAATTTGTGTTTGTTCAGCCTTATCAAAAAATATTGCTGTACCTGAACTTGGTGTGGAAAACAGAATTGTAGGTACCGTCTGCATAGAAATTAATATCAACCTGTTGGAAATGATAATTGAATGACGTAGAGAGAGAGAGAGAGAGAGAGAGAGAGAAAGAGAGAGAGAGAGAGAGAGAGAGAGAGAGAGAGAGGGGGGGGGGACATATAAGAATTGTAACACGTAAGAAGAGTAATATATAAGACTTTATTTTTTCTAAACACATGTTAGTAAATCGTCGTGATATGCACATATGAAAGAAGGGTTTCAAACCTTATAATGGCGGCGGGGTGTGTGTGTGTGATTACATAAATTAGTCGTAGGGAGCATTTCGCCATGTATTTAATGCACTGAAGAGAACGAGGCAAAGGAAGTTACAAACGTCCTTGATATTTATCTCAAAGGACGCTAGAAGGGACCGAAATAAGGATTACTACGGTTTCTTTTTAGCCAGGCGGGGAGTAGCCCCAAGCGAAAAGGAAAGTATTTCGAATGCAGAGGACCATAAACGAACGTAATTTCAGAGGGAAGAAAACACCTCACAAGGTTTTTGGTTAAGAAAAATAAATTATTTCTTAAAATTATTGAATTAAAGATAAATAAGACTAACTTCATTAAGAGCTTCTGCTTAGCTTTTTAACCTTGAATTATCGCTTTTGTAATACTGTCCCTAAGCGGATTTTACTTACTCTATAGAGTGACTCCTCAAGAACATACACACACACACACACACACACACACACACACACACACAATATATATATATATATATAATATATATATATATATATATATATATATACATACACACACACATTTCCTACTGAAACTGTGATTTTCATTCTTTTTCTTTTCAGATGTCTATCGCTTAATGAAATAATTGTACACAACCTTCAGAGCAGCAAAAAAGGGCAAATTTCATTTAAAAACCTTTCACTATCTCTGTTTTTAGAACTCTTTCTCTGTCTTCTACTTTCGCCTCGGGCTCTCTCATATCATAAATTTAGCCCTCGTGTTTATAACAATTTTCTAGAAGAAAATCCGAGCTCAGTTCAATTATTTTATGTATATAAGAATTTTGCTAAGGTTATAAACTAAGGTTAAAAATTATGCACAATATTTTTTTATTTAATATGAATTTCTAACAATGCCAAAAAGTGCCAAAAAGTGCCATAAAAGACGCATAAATAGCCGTGTTATAAATCCTATGCACTTTACATCGGATGATGTGTGATAATAATTATATTGTTAATTATAGGAATCACATGACCTGTTAATCCATTTAAGTAACTTCAATGACGTAAGTTACAGTTATTTCACACGAATAAAATTCATGACATTTGTTTACGAGATTCATATTTTACATCTGAACTTTATTTTTGTGAGAAATCGATACATATTTTCTTGTGATCTTGAATACTGGCTATAAAATTAATTTTATAGATGAAATTTTACCTCTAAAAGGACACTTTTCATTATGGTTTCATATTTCAATTGCATAATTTGAGGTGTGTGTAATTATTATTATATTATATATATATAATATATATCTATATATATATAATATATATATATATATATATATATATATATAAATTATTTCACGAACAGTACACGTGAAAAATATTTATGATGAATAAAACCACGAAGGAAAGGAAACACAGGATGTCATTAGACGAAAGCGCTTGAGCACCATTCTGTGTTTCCTTTCCTTCGTGGTTTTATTCATCACATATATATATATATATATATATAATATATATATATATATATATATATAGCGATTCAAAAAATGTTGGCACTTATATTGGAAAGAATTACAGATGTCATCCAATCATTACCATCAGAGATGTACTTTAGTGCTCTGGAAGCAACGTTTGACCGCTTTATACATGCATAAATATCCGTGGACAGCAAGTAGAGACTGTATGAAGCACTGTTTGTATCACAAAAAATGTTTACAAATAAATTGGAAATAAAAAAATAAAAACCCATACTCGTAAGTGTTAACATTTTTGAATCACCTTATATATATATATATATATATATATATATATATATATATATATATATATATATATATATATATACAAATTCAGTTGAAATTGAGTTGAATTCGTAAGGAACTGCAAGTTGTGGCCTCAAAATATCAATATATTTTGTATTCTGTGCTTGGAAATATTTGAAGGACAATCTCATTATTTAATCTCATCTTCTTAGATTTACAAAGGAAATCAGAAATATGTCTTGATGCAATAAATTATCATATCATGGAGTGACAACGCTTGACCTTCTGACGTCAGAATGAACAATTTGGGCGGAGGCAAAACCAAGTTTAACCAAGGTTACTGCAGTTTAGTTAACCTCGGATTAAGATATGAATCTGAATATCATATAATACTGATGCATAGTAATCCTCGGATTAGGATGTGAATCTCAGTATTGACTCGAAAGATGCACTTAAATTGACTTAATTTTATCAAAAACTTTGTATGGATTTTTGACTAAGAAAATATTGTTTTCAAAATTAACAAGAATGTTTTGGTTAAAATTTAACTTACATAAATTATATTACTTTAAAAAATAAATATGGTTTACATTAACACTTTAGCGCACGGGACTCCTTACCCGGTCGCTACACTTCATGTTCACGGGACGTGTGAACCTGACTCGCTGTTGCCACGCGACATACCTCTCTACATTTTCAGTTTATAACGCTGTTTTTAATTGTATATTTGATTTGTTGTATTATATTTGTATTTATACGCGCGAACGTAAGTTTTCTGGATGACGCAATATGCGGCATCCGTGCGAATAAAGTGTTAAAAATATGTAAGATTTATGTAATATCTAATATTATGCAAGATAATACTAATGTAATAATAATGGGATCTTTTAAACTATTTCTCCCCCCCCCTAATAATACTGTAAGATAATGTAAGATAATACAAAGATAAATAACTTAGTTTATGCCGATGATATGGTGTTAATAAGTCCCTCTGTTAAAGGTCTGGATCGGCTGCTAAAAGTCTGCAAAGTGTATTCGCAGAAACATAATATTCTTTTCAATGTTACAAAAACTAAGGCTATGCAATTCCATCCTAAAAGCTGTAATCAGCCAGCTGATATTAGGTTTAAAATGAAAGGTGAAGTAAATGAGGAAGTATAAGAGTTTAAAGTATATGGGTCAAACTATCACCAGCTCCTTGAGTAATGATTCAGATATAAGAAAACAATCTCGAAGCCTTTGTTTGCTTTGTGCTAAATGCTAAAGCGAATATGACTATAAGGAACTTCCAGTTCTGTACAAGTGAAGCTAAAGACACTCTCTTTCGTACTTTCTGTGGTAATATACAGTATATGGACAGCAACTTTGGGTGAATTATAAAAAAGGTCCCGGCAAAATCCTAAATTTGCTGTACAACATGTCTTTTAGGCTCTTCCATAAATTATCCCCCCCCCCCCCCCGAGATGCTTAGCTTCACAAATGTTTGCTACCCGCAATGTCCCGAGCTTCTCGGAGGTAACAAGACGTACTCAATACAGTCTAATGCAAAGAATTAAAAATCAACCAACCCGATTATCCAAGCTATCAGTGAGTCCTGCCGTTTGTCTTCTAAGTTTGGAATTCATGATACGAAAACGTTTGTCTGTAGCTCCGCTTAACTTCGACATTACTGTTTTATTTCTCATGAATTATATATATGTCTATCCTTAGGATGTGAATTGTCATTGTATTATTAATATCTGTCATATGGACTATGGTCTGTCAATAAACCTTTTCATTTTCATTTCATTCATTCATTTTCATTAACGCGTAATAATAAACGCGTAATAATAAACGCGTAATAAACGCGTAATAATAAACGCGTAATAACGCGTAATAAACGCGTAATAATAAACGCGTAATAATAAACGCGTAATAACGCGTAATAATAAACGCGTAATAAACGCGTAATAATAAACGCGTAATAAACGCGTAATAATAAACGCGTAATAAACGCGTAATAATAAACGTCTTTTCACTAACTAAATAAAGATAAAAACACTGTAAAAGAGTACAGTTTATTAATATTCACAGTACATATTTCGATACTTCACGGTGGTGAAGTGAGAAACTTTTACTGTGAATATTAATAATCTGTTATCTCTTAAAGTGCTTTTACTTTTATTCACTTACTCGAAATTAATCATTTTCATATTTCTCGCATGAAGTGAGGACCAATCCCACGTAAATATAATTTTAAATGTTGGTTACTCTAAACCATATTTATCTGGAATTATCTGAAAGTGACATTACAATATTTGTTTAGTTCATTTTTAGCGGAACTTCGCCTCATAATTTTGAACACAGTATACTTTGTTAGTACAAAATCCAAACAAAATTTTATTATTTTAGTTTTTAGGGTGTAAGATTTTGTAAGTACTGTAATTTTGGAGTGTTTTGTAGCATAAGTGGTTCGAATTTTGGAGTGTTTTGTAGCATAAGTGGTTCGAATTTTGGAGTGTTTTGTAGCATAAGTGGTTCGAATTTTGGAGTGTTTTGTAGCATAAGTGGTTCGAATTTTGGAGTGTTTTGTAGCATAAGTGGTTCGAATTTTGAGTGGAAAAGTGTCAAATCATCCAAGAATGTGATGCTTCTCTGTGTGAAGTTGAAGGAAAAGATTTAACTTGAATGTGAAAGAGGTGTGTGTGTGTGTGTGTGTGTGTGTGTGAAGTGAGGAAAGGCAAGCGTTTGACAGAACGAAGGAATAAGAGTATAAAAAAGGAGAAACGGAAGAAGATGAGAAGGCAAAGATACGCAGGGATGACAAATATGAAAAAAAAATGTGAGGTTGAAAGAAGAATGAGTAAAAGACACAAAAAAAGTTTGTAAGAAGGCACTTACTTACTCATTTGGTGGAGATGAGAAAGAACAACACTAATTACAAGGAAAGAAACACTACAAAACCATCGAGACGATTGAACCGACCGAATTTCAGTAGGTTTTATAATAAACACTTAATTACAATGGTATATTAAACTACTGATGTACTTTATTCGTAAATACCCTAAGCAGAAACACACACACACACACACACACACACACACAAAATAACAACAACAAAAAAAAGAGTCCCAAAATCTGCATGGTATTATGATACTTATATTAACTGTAAAAATTAGAATGGTTCTTTTGGAGTCCATAAACTTTACTTTCGACCACCATGCTGGAAAAGCTTAAAATTGAAAAAAAAAACAAAAAAAACATCTTTAATTTTTTTAAAAATTGCACAGTATATACAGGGTGAACGAAAACTCCCTGTGCACCTGCAAGAAGTGTAGTGAACCTGTACCTGCACTTGGAAGTGGACAGGTGCACAGGGACTTTTCGCTCACCCTGTATAACTTGAATAATCTTTTAGAAATGTATACGCTATAAATCGTAATAGATACACGTAGTTTGTCTCGAACCCTCATTCAATTTACGATAAACCCTGTTGAGCTGAAATAACCATTACAATCATCTTAAAATTTTACACCATCATCTGGCACTTAAATATTTGGCTTTACTGGGCTCACATAATAAGTGACACGTAATATATTTAATTTGTTATTACTTTTATTTTCATTATCATCATCATCATTACCGTTATTAACAATGTAATTAGGGGTTGCAATCGATAAAATATTATCGATAATTTATCGATAAATGAAAGTCAACTATCGTATAATTATCGAGCAAATTTATCGATAATTTCAGATCACTTCCTGATTTTTTAAGTTTACGCTAAATGAACAAATTTTCTCTTGCAAATGAGATTCTTCTTAAAAAGTTGGCAAAGAAAGATAGTGAAATAGCTCGTCAAATGCAGCTTTCTCTCAAGCAACGGTATGAATCAAGAAGAGTTCAAGATACTGTGTCCCTTTTGCGATATCTCCATGATCCTAAAGCTATAAATGAACAAATGTCTGACACTTTCAAGATGCCTTCTCCAGTTTCCTTAAAGAAATATGCCACTTCTATATATTTACGACTGTTTCCTGAACCTCTTACGGATATAAGCAGAGCTGAAGAAACTCCAGATGAGGGCAACGTAAATGAAGACGACGAAGAGGATGATTTCAAAAAATGCCTCTATCATGAGATGAGCAAATTGGAATCGAAAACTTCCGAGTCCTTAAGTAAGTCCTCTATGTTCAATGCAGGCAGTGAATTCGCATTGTACGAAGTAAAGAAAAAGAGAAGCGAAAATCTAGATCGATTGTACGATGCATTAAGGACCATCAAGCCTACAAGCTGTGAAGCAGAGCGTGCATTTTCTTCAGCGGGAATTTTCATAACGAAGATTTGATGCAGAGTCTCTCTCCAGCCACTATTAATGCCTTATGCTTTTTCAAATGTTACTTCCTTAATAAGGATAAAAAACTAAAATCTGTTTAAATAACTATGGCTGTCACAATGTAGAATGATCTCATTAAAATCTGTTCTTATAATTTTGCGTTTTTCTTCTATTAATGAGACAGCTAATTTAATTGGAAAATTTATCGATAATTATCGATAATCCGAATTTTTTCAATCATTTATCGATAATGGACTTTCGATAATTTGCATCCTATAAATGTAATTAACATTGTTAGTATTATTATTATTAATTTCTTTGTGTTACGTTAGTTCTTTCATTCAAAGTGAAAGGAAGTAAGCTCATAAGATGATAAAGAGTAACTATAAACATTCATGTATAAATTTTTCGGCAATCAAGACCGATAACCTAAACTAGGTTAGGCAAGCATAGATTTATAATTAGTTT
>JAJOZX010001229.1:200000-240000 GCA_023014485.1 Bathynomus jamesi | reverse complement strand
ACTCATGGATAGCTTGAATGATCGGGTTAGTTGATTTTTTAATTCTTTGCATTAGACTGTGTTGAGCACGTCTTGTTACCTCCGGGAAGCTCGGGACATTGCGGGTAGCAAACATTTGCGAAGCTGAGCATCTCGGGGGTAATTAATGTAAGAGTCTAAAAGACCTGTTGTACAGCAAGTTTAGGGTTCTGCCAGAACCTTTTTTATAATTCACCCGGAGTTGCTGACCGTATATACAGTATTACTGCAGAAAGTACGAAAGAGTGTGTCTTTAGCTTCACTTGTACAGAAACGAAAGTTCCTTATGATCATATTCGCTTTAGCACACAGGCTTCGAGATTGTTTTCTTATATCCGAGTCATCACTCAAGGAGCTGGTAATAGTTTGACCCAAATACTTAAACTCTTGTACTTCCTCAATTACTTCACCATTCATTTTAAACCTTATATCAACTGGCTGATTACAGCTTTTAGAATGAAATTGCATAACCTTAGTTTTTGTAACATTAAAAAGAATATCATGTTTCTGCGAATACACTTCGCAGACATTTAGAAGCCGATCCAGACCTTTAACAGAGGGACTTATTAACACCATATCATCGGCATAAACTAAGTTATTTATCCTTGTGTTATCTATACAACATCCTACTGTCGCTTCATTAAGTGAAGCAATTAATCCGTCAATATACACATTAAACAACATAGGGGAGAGCAAGGAGCCTTGTCTCACCCCGCAAGAGGAGCCAAAACACTCGGATAGTACATTGCCCCACCTAACAGTGAAAGATTGGTGGGAATACCAAAATTTCAATAAATTTAATATGTACATGGGAACCTTCCTGTCTTCTAGTTTTGCAAATAAAATATTGTGGTTCACCCTATCATATGCCTTACTTATATCAAGGAAACAGCTATAAATGGTTGAATTACTGTCAATGTATTTAGATATTGTTTCTTTAAGTACATAGATACACAGGTCAGTTGAGTGGGACCTTTTAAAGCCAAACTGATTAGATGTCCATGGAAATCATTTAATCAGAGTAACAAGAGTTTTTCTAGTAGTTTCGAGAAGCAGGAAGCGACAGCAATAGGCCTGTAATTATTGCTGGACAGAATGTCTCCGTACTTATTTTTGACCAGGGGCAAGATATATAACCTCATGAACTCTGCAGGGATATAGCTATGAGCAAGCATGGCTGATAGGAGCAATGATATATGCGGACATACTACGTCATTTGCATATTTTAAGTGCTCATTCGATAAATCATCTACCCCTGACGCAGAACCATTCTTTAACTCTTTAATTAACCTCTTTACTTCAGAAAATGATATCAAAATATTTTCCCTTGTCCCTCCCACAATCGTTTCGCTGCAATCTATCTTAAGATTATCCCTACTCACACTATTAAGAATGTTAGAGTAGTGGTTTTTCCACAGCTTTGCATTTTCATCCTCCCCCGACACCCCATCGATTGTCGGAGGGAGGACATTTTTGACACCCGTTTGATTCTTAACAAATTTCCAAAATTTGTTATTATCGTTATTTATGCGAGCTTCACAGGCTTTTGATGCTCGAATAAACTCTTCTTCCTGTTTACATCGCCTTATGGCCGCCTTATACTGACCCCGACTTCTACACATATTTATGTATACTGGTCCTAATCTGGGTCTACCATGAAAGCACCACAAATCATAGGCGTCTTTCGATTCCCTCTTCAGGGGGGCAATAAAATCATTCCATCCAGGAATAACCTTAGTATGATAGCTGTAAGATTTAATCAAGGGGCTTCCTGCTTCTCTTAACAGGGATATTATCTTACTATAATACCTATCTGTGAGTTTACAGTGAGAATCATTTGAGCAAGGATTATTACAGGCAAGGTGCAAAATTTGTAAATTATTAAAGAGGTGACATGTTCTGTCTTTGTATTCTATTCTCTGCTGCATATTAACATTGGACCAATCGACGCGATTATTCTTACCTATTGAGTTCTTGTTAAGTCGTTATATATATATATATATATATATAATATATATATATATATATATATATATATATATATATATATATATATATATATATATAATATATATATATATATATATATATATGATGAATAAAACCACGAAGGAAAGGAAACACAAAAAGGTGCTCAAGCACTTTCGTCTAATGACATCCTCAGGATGTCTATCTATCTATCTATCTCAGTGTTCCTGAGGATGTCATTAGACGAAAGCGCTTGAGCACCTTTTTGTGTTTCCTTTCCTTCGTGGTTTTATTCATCATAAATATTTTTCACGTGTTACTTTCGTGAAATAATTTTCATATATATATATATATATATCAGGGCACTTTATACAAAGGTTTGAATTTGAGGTAATCATAAATTACTCTTTTAGCTGTTGATGAACTTGAGAAAACGTTAAACATTGAATTGAATTGAATTTAATTGAATTGAATTGAGCATACTGTTCTAATCATGTTGAAAATGTTATTCACAAAAGGAAGTTTAAAAAAGAAAATTATGTTGAAATCTTGAATAAATTGCAAATTGATTTCATAACTGAAACTGTTCATAAAAAGGTTGCAACAATCAAACTATGTGATAACACTCAACATTAAATTTAACCATACCACGATTGCCCCTAACCCTGTTTTTTTTTTTTCTGATAGCAAGCTTAACACAACAATCGCTTGTTGAATTGTCCACCATTTGGGTTGATTGTCAATAGTTTGGTTGTTATAGTCTCTCTCTCTCTCTCTCTCTCTCTCTCTCTCTCTCTCTCTCTCTCTCTCTCTCTCTCTCTCTATTTATCTATCACTCTGCGAAACCTGTCAGTTTTTACGAGTTTAGGTCACTTAAAAGTTAATGAAAGACTTTTCGCTGCTAATGGAGTCATTACCTTTATCAAAATTTGTTTAATTGGGAACTTTCTTTAATTTAAAATATCGATATAAAATAATAATGATTTCCATTAATGTAATTTGGTAATTTGGATGCTACTCATATTATATACTTCTGTTAAGAAGCTCATATATATAATGTTAAGAAGTTCATATACAGTATATCTACTGTGTATATAGGGTGTTATCAAATTATGTTTCATAAATTTGTATACATATTCAGGACGTCAAAGGTAACGAAAAATTCCCATGCACATAAATCCTCAATCGCTTCATTTCCGAGATATATTGCTTTTTCTCCGAGGACGATGCTGTCCTCTGTACACCTATTGTATGCTTTCCACTGTAGATATATCAGAGAACAATAACATTAAAAAAGAAAAATTATCATATTCACGTGCCACATGAGATACAAGAAGAGGCTTATCCAAGACGAGCCGCCATGTGCACAGAAATTATTGAAAATTTCATACCGAAAACTTATTAAATCACATTCTCTTCAGCAATGAGGCGACAGTCCACACATGCGGAAAGGTTAATCGACATAATTGCCATATCTGGGCTAGTAAAAAACCAACCGAGTTCTACGAAAAGGACAGAGATTCTCCCAAAGTTAATGTCAGGTTGGGTATGACAAGATCGAAGATTTACGAACCTTTTTTCTTTGCAGAAACTACGGTAACAGGACCAATTTATCTTGACATGCTTCAGTAGTTTCTTGAACCCCAACTTTGTTCAGATGGCATTCTCGATACTGTTGTCTTTCAACAAGATGGAGCTCTATTTCACCATGCAAACATCGTTCGGGCGTACCTTGATGAGCTCTTACCAAACCGCTAGATTGAACGTGGTGGAAACAGGCCCTGGGCAGCACGATCTCCGGATTTAACACCATTAGACTTGTTTGCGTGGGGCTTTATAAAGTCTGAGGTTTACAAAACAAGAGTTACAAACATGCAAGATCTGCGAACCCACTTTGTCGCGGCAGTCGCTAAAATAACCCCAGAGATGCTTGAGAATGTGTTCCGTAATACAGTCAGGGCCGTAGCTAGACCAAATCAGTAGGAGGGGCGAGGAAATTGACAGGGGGGACAATGAAAAAATTTAATGTCATTTTTTGTGAATATCGAAATATACTGCAGAAAATTACATTCAAAACTATAACAAGTAAAACACCGTAGGCTAAATAAAAAAATGATCAAACCGATACATATAGATAGGCATATTGGGTTATAGAATACAATATTTAGTCTAAATTTAGTGTAAATAAAAGTCTTTGTAAGTTTTTTTAATTTTAGAATAACTGTATGCGGCGAGTTTTTTTTAGCGAAATTCTTTAGGAATTCAAACATGTCTATTTGCTTCGTTCTCTTATTTTCAAAGGCAAGTAAAACAAGCTGGCTTTGGCGTTTTTTTTTTGTAGCATGGAACGCCGTTGCGGTTGGTTTTCCCAGGGAGGGCATATTGTTTTCCAGGCGGGGCTTTGCCCCCCTGCCCCCCCCCCCCTGCTCCCCCCCCCCTTGGCTACGGGCTTGAATACAGTGAACAGATTTGAGATTTGCAGAGACACTGATGATGCTCACGTCGAATCTTAGACCTAAGCTTCATAAATAAATATACATCTAATTATGTTACTACATTTTTATCCTAAAAATACTATTATTTCAGAAAAATAGATAGGGACTTTTGGACCACTCTGTTTATACGGACAGCAACTCTGGGTGAATTAAAAAAAAAGGTTCTGGTAGAACCATAAATTTGTTGTTCAGCATATACACTACAGTATATAAAATATACTGTAGTGTGTATATACTGTTTTTACATATCTTTTACAAGCAGAATTTTTTAATATAGTTACCATTTCAATATTTGTACAATTTTCTATAAACTCCATTGCTTTGTAGAAAATGTAAGTTTTCAAAATTTAGGATCAACATTTTTTGTACATATACATTTGCTTCTTAAGCTCACAAAAACATATACTGTATATCTCTTTGTCTATTAAATCCATATATAATATGCAAATATTTAATGATTTACGAAATTAAACATATTCGAAATTTACATGAATTCACAACCATTAAACAGATTCTTTAATATAGTTACCCTTTCAATATTTGTACAATTTTCTATAAATTCCATTGCTTTGTAGAAAATGTAAGTTTTCAAAATTTAGGGTTAACATTTATTGTACATATACATTTGCTTCTTAAGCTCACAAAAACATATACTGTATATCTCTTTGTCTATTAAATCCATAATATGCAAATATTTAATGATTTACGAAATTAAACATCTTCGAAATTTACATGAATTCATAACCATTAAACAGATTTCGTTTGGATTAGGCCTACATGCAGTGGCGGTTCCTCATATGGGCAATATGGGCAGCCGCACAGGGCGGCATTTGTGGAGGGGCGGCATGAGCGCCTGCAAAAAAAATAAAAACAAAAATAAGAATAAATAAATAAAGAAATAAATAAAAATAAAAAATAAAATAAAATAAATAATAAAAGATCAATAAATATATTTTTATTAATAAAAAACCATCTATTGCATTTTCCATAAACCTTCCCATAAAAGACCTAAACAATGCAAAATGCTTCCAGATTAATATTATTGGGAATAAAGGCCCATACTTTAACATATGTAATGTTATTTTTCTGGGTTTGGTTAAATAGTGAAATGTATATTATTTATTACAGAACGAATCTTCACACTAAGCCACTAAGGTCTGTCAAATAACCGCAAATGGATAAGAAGAGGTCAAAGCTATCAGGTGCTCAGTTTAGAAAAAAGAGGAAAGAAGAAGAGGAGAAACGAGCAAAAGATAAAGGTATAGAGCTATGTCATCTACTCTTCACTGCTATATTGCACTGCTATTTTGTGATATAGCTTTCTGAGTCATTTGAAGTGTACTATTATGTATATAATTAGCCATTAACCAAGGAGGTTGTATTATTCATTTGTTTCCTATTCTAAAAGTTTAATAAATTGTGCTTAATAACATGTTAAATTAATTGTACTAGCCTATTCATGCATTGGTCTGTTATGTTCTATTTTACTATTTGCAGGGGCACTTTTGAAATATTTTGGAACACCCTCTGCCACTAGCCAGGATGAGAAGCCGTCTACTTCTGCCATTATTGAGGCTGAGGAGCCATCTACCTCCTCAGCCTCACATATGTCTCCACAAATGCAGTCTGATCCTGAGGATGAAGACCCATTTGCTTCTACTTCTCCCCGGCAGGACTCTTCAGGTGAGTTTGTGTGCACATATGTCTGTGAGTGTGTGCGTGTGTGTGTATGTGTATGTGTGTGCATCCCTGCAAAGCATTTTGCAAACAGTTATAAATTATAATGTTATTATCACTGGGTCTGGGTTACTGGGTTTGTGTGGTGTTTCACCACCATAATTCCATAACACCACCACCATAACAAAGTGCTGTGAATAATGTGTTATCTAACTTAGGTGTGTATACTAATGAGTAATGCTCTTGTTCTTTCTATTAGAAATGCCTGGAGCAGAATCGCCTCCTGAGGATGAGTCTCTGTCCACCGACCCTGCTAACTGGCCTTCAGTTCTGACTGAGAGAATTCGGACACAACTGGTTTCCAGGGGACCAAGTCAAGTACCATCTGACTTTGTATTCCCTAGAAACGACAGTGACGGAAGAAGTTTCCACCATCAATACTTCAGGAAGTCATTGGTTAGTCGGGAAAATATAACCAGAAGTTGGTTGGTCTATTCCTTAAAAAACAACAGCCTTTTCTGTTTCTGTTGTACATTATTTTCCAAGAGGAAAATAAATTTAACAAGTTTGGGACTCTCGGACTGGAAGCATGCAAGCTCATTGCTCACATCACATGACAACAGTTCAGAACACCTAAATTCTATGAAAATCTGGAAAGAACTGGCAGTGAGGATGAGAAAGGGGGAGACCATTGACAAGCAGGAGATGGCACTTCTGGAGGCTGAGAAGTTGAGATGGAGAGCGGTGCTGACACGTCTCACTGCTATTGTGCATTCTCTGGCAGTTAGGAATTTGGCACTAAGGGGACATACAGAAAAATTGTTCTCACCATCAAATGGCAATTTTCTGAAAGAAGTTGAACTGATGGCACAATTTGATCCTATAATGCAAGAGCACATTAACCGTGTCCAAAAAGGGACCTCCAGTCACACCAGCTACCTCGGCCACCACATACAAAACGAACTCATTGATTTGTCGAGCAGCAAGACCATTTCAGCAATGGTGAGCGACATCAAACAATCAAAGTTTTTTTCAATAATTCTAGATTGCACTCCAGATATCAGCCACACTGAACAGTTGTCAGTTGTGATTCGGGTTGTGTCACTGGAGGGGAAGCCCCATATAAAGGAACATTTCATGGGTTTTTTGGAGGCAGAGGAGTCCACTGGTCAACATTTGGCATCTCTGATTCTGAAGAGACTGGAGGAGCTAAAAGTTCCTTTCATGGACTGTAGAGGACAATCATACGACAACGGGGCCAACATGAGGGGAAAAAACAAGGGTGTTCAATCCAGGCTCCTAGAAATTAATCCCAGAGCTCTGTTTGTTCCATGTGGGGCTCATTCTCTGAATTTGCTTGTGGCCGATGCTGCTAAGGGATCTATTGATGCCACAAGTTACTTTGGCATCTTGCAGAAGCTTTACAACTTGTTTTCAGCCTCCACACAACGATGGGCCATTTTGAAAAAACATGTGAACATCACATTGAAGATGTGGTCTGATACAAGGTGGGAAAGCAAGATCAAGAGTGTGGAGCCCCTGAGATATCAGGCAGCTGCAGTGAGAGATGCACTGATCGAGGTGAGGGACCACACCAAAGACTCTGTAATAAAGGTCGAGGCTCAATCTCTGTCAGAGGAGGTTGGGTCATACCGCTTCGCCATTTGTTCAGTGGTGTGGCATGACCTGTTGTGCCAAATTCAGCATGTGAGCAAGCAGATGCAGTCTCCTAGCATGCACGTTGATGTTGCAGTAAATCTCCTAAAAAAAACAGAGAGAGGTCTCCGCAATTACAGGGCAACAGGTTTTGTGGCTGCACAAATGGCAGCCACAGATATCTGTGAACAAATGAATGTGGAGGCTGTGTTAAAACAAAAACGGCTGAGGTCCACAAAGCGGCACTTCTCCTATGAAGCATCTGATAAGCCCTTGATTGATGCTTTGAAGAAGCTGGAGGTGACATTTTTCAATGCAGTGGTTGATGCTGCAACATCAGCCATTCAGGAAAGATTTTCCACGTTGGAAATTGTGGGAGAGAAGTTTGGAGTGCTGACACATTTCCAAAATCTCACATTTGAGGAGCTGACAGAACAATGTGTGAACCTTAGTACTACACTACACTTTAAGGGACAATCTGACTTGGATGGCAGAGAGCTTGCACAGGAGCTGAAGAACTTGCCTGACTTGCCATCAAAGACCATATCCTTGCTTGAACTGCTGACATTTATCCATGAAAGGGAGCTCTCTGAAATATATCCAAATTTGTGGACTGCTCTCAGAATTGGTCTTACTCTTCCAGTCACTGTTGCTGAAGCAGAGAGGAGCTTTTCAAAGCTGAAGCTCATCAAATCCTACCTGAGGTCAACTATGTCACAGGAACGCCTTACCGGTCTGGCCATCATCAGTATAAATCATACAATTGCTGAACAGATTTCATATGATGATTTAATTCATGACTTTGCATCAAGGAAGGTAAGAAGAGTCAGGCTTTAGATGGCAGTTGTGCTGTGGTGCAATTTATTTTGTTTCTTGTTCAAAGTGTAGCATAATAATTACCCTCTCTTAAGTGTCTTATTCTATTTATGTGATAGAGCATTTGTACAATTTAGAAATTTGATTCTCTAGTTTATTTATGGCAGTTGTGCAATTTAATTTGTATTTTTCCTGTTCATAGTATCATAATTACATTCTCTTAAGTGAGTTATTCTATTTACGTGATGAAGGATTTGTAAAATTCAGAAATTTGAGTCTTTGTTTTGGTTCTGAAGTTCCAACAATTAGTCCAATAAAAAGTTATTTTGTGAAAGTTATGTCTGTCCTTTATTTTGGGGGGATTCGAATGTGTGTGTGTTGGCGAACAGGGGGGGGGGCGCTGAAGGTGAGGTTCGCCCAGGGCGTCATGTAAGCTAGGACCGCCACTGCCTACATGAACTCGGACATTGGACTCCCGACCATCCCTGGAAATCGAGTAGTGTAAATAAATAACAACTGAATGTTTAGTTGATATCGACAGTATCCGGTACACTTATCTATGGACAGGGCCGTTTCCTCCAATAGGCGAAATAGGCGACTGCCTAGGGCCCACTTCAAAAAAGTGTAGGAGGCAAAATTTCTGAAGGATACGATAGGGATTGAATTCGAAACAATCTTTGTATTTATTGAGTGGAATGTTTTTAAATATTAAAAATGTTTTTGTTCAAAGTGTGCAGTGTTAATTATGTTTAAAAATTACAACAAAAGAAATAGTAACTTTCAATGAAAATGTTCATTTTGGCAGTGTAAATTTGGCTTGTGTGCAATGCTAGTTATAAGCATATTCTTTAAAATAAATTAAAAAAGTTAGTAGCCATTTCGCTTTTTGTCCTATTTATGCCTATCTCTCTCTCTCTCTCTCACACACACACACACACACACACACACACACATATATATATATATATATATATATATATATATATACAGTATATCACATTATACGTATATAATGCAGATGTTTTGATGCATATCTGGCAAATGATTAGCTAATGGGGTTGGGGAGACCCAAAAAAAAACTTGTTTAGGGCCCCAAAAATGCTAGAAACGGCACTGTCTGTGGATATTCAAAGAATATATTTGTGGTGTATTGTAACTAATAAAAGCAAGCAGATCGAGGTACTACATCAATACATGATACATTCTATACAACATGAATGTTCCACTGAGACATCGCCCACACACACATATTTATAAGAACGTCCATATTTCGTTTTCTAATTGTTTGGAAAGCTACATTTAACGACTATGTAAAAAGTAATATTTAGAAATTTAAAAAAATGTATATTAACTAAATTATAGAAATGTTTAAATTACCCTTAGCTCAGTTAGCTGGATAATTTCTGCAGATAATGTTCTTTAAAAAAAAAAAATCAAGGGATATAGTCAGTGGCGGCTCGTCGGTAGGCACTGCGGAACTGCAGTGCCCCTAAATTTTTTATTTACAATTGAAATAATGAAGAACAATATAAGGATGAGCTCACTGAATAACTTTTTCAATAACTTTTGAAACTTTTATTCATTGCTCAATGCTCATCCTTTTATTTCAGTAATTATTTCAACCCATTCTTAGAGACAGCACCCCTAGAATTTTTAGTCACGAGCCGCCACTGGATATAGTTATAATAACAAAATACAGTATAAAACAATCAATCAGAAGGGCCAGAAACTGGCACGGTGCTCAGGTCAACTAATGCGACCCATTGTTTTAACTCATTATTATTATTATTATTATTATTGTTACCAACAACAGCGGGAGTCATCATTTCGCTTATAAGAAAACGATGTTACCCACTGAGCAACGGATGCCGGCAACAAAGTATAAAACCTACTATTGTAGGTGTATGGAATAATTAAATTGATATAGGTTGCCGTTATTTAAATATTGTTTTCTTTTAGATATTGCCTTTGGATGAGTTATTATAAACTAAGTATCTATTTTTTTAAACTGTGTACCACTTTTACCATGAAATGCACCACAAGTCGTCACTCGTCAACCGTGGTCGATGTACTGTATGGGCGTCTCTGTTCTAAATCTATCATTCCATTATAACTATTCCAATTTCCAGCCCTCAGTGTAACTGTGGAACTGTAGTTACTAACTTTGAAATAGTAGTTTTCAGATCTGAGCCATTAACTCTTCGTGTGTACAGAACCTATCACCATTTGCAAAACAAAAATGTTTTCCTGTTAATAGACATATTATACCTAAAAAGGAGCATATATTTAAATTCTGTACCGATTCATCGATTTGTAGTACCTGGTATTCCATACATTAAAACCAAGCTCACCCTCTCGTCTATTGTTAATTTCGCAGCCATCCTCTACCTAAAAGAAAAATAATAATATATTATAATCAACACTGAAAATTCCTATGATGCGCGACTTTTGCGCCACCCTGTATATTAACCAACATGAATTCCGATCATGCTTATCACAACTAATAGAACGCTATACAACATCACTGATACACTCGAAAACAATGAAATTTATGATATGATATACACAGACTTTGCCAAGGCGTTCGACGAGTGTGACCATGGAAACATAGCACATAAAATGAAATACTATATGGGAATTGCAGGAAAAGCGGAAAAATGGATATACAGGGTGTCCCGTAAATCTGGAACCATAGGGCAAAATAAGTAATTCATGTTTTTCCGTTTATGCAAGTGCCCATGATGTCTTTGAGTAAGGAAGAACGCATTCAGGTAATTCTGCTCGTAGGAAATCGGAGTCAGAGGGAGGTCGCTGAGGAATTTAACAGATTGCATCCGGACCGCGCGCCGATAACACACAGCTGTGTCGGCAAACTTGTAGCAAAGTTTAGGGAAACGGGATCCATAGGAGATAAACCACGCAGTGGACCTCCGAGGACATCCACCGACGATGTTACAGCCGCTACCATCCTCGCTCATTTCACAAACAATCCCCAAAAGTCTCTTCGGCGTTTTTATTGCCGTTTTAATAATTTTGCCCTATGGTTCCAGACTTACGGGACACCCTGTATAATTTCCTTAGTGAACATCAGAGTCAGAAGTCCGTAGCTCAGTACCACAAGGAACAGTATTAGCTCAATTGCTATTCATAATCATGCTAACTGACATAGATGAAGTTACCATTGATAACACAGTAACATCCTTTGCTGATGACAAGAATTAGTAGAAAAATAAGAAACCCAGATGATATACAATGTCTACAAACAGACATGAACAGAATTTAAAATTGGTCAGAAGGAACAATATGAAACTTAACATTGGGAAATTTTAACTGTTAAGATAAGGAAGAAGTGAGGAACTGAAATTCATGGAATACTATGCCCCATATGGAAAGGTAATTCAGAAAAACTCTAAAGCAGAGGATGGATTTTGGAGTGACGACTTAAAATTTGGAACACAAAATAAGATAGAATTAAAATAAAGCAAAAAAAAAAAAAAATGGACAGATACTGAGAACCTTTAAAAAGAAGGTACAGGAATCACTGATCCAAATCACTGATCATACCCAAGCTAGAGTATTGCCCAGTCTTAACATTCCCATATAGAAAAGAATACATCAATCTACCAGAAGGGATTCAGAGAAACTTCACAGCCAAGATCAATTAATACAAAGAACTAAATTACTAAGATAGATTAAGTGAATTAAATTTATATTCGTTGGGAAGAAGAAAAGAGACGTACACCATTATTTATACATAGAAAATAATAGAGATCCTAGACCAGGGGTGGGCAAAATACGACCCTTCACAAGATTTTATCCGGTTTGTGCTGTCGACTAAAAATTATCCATAAAACGGCCCTCAACTTGTCGTGAGAGAAAACGTCGACGTGTATTTATTATTTAATCCAAACTCTACAAACTTTTTCAGGAAAATTTTAGAGAAAATAGGCCAAATAGAGGGTAATTTTGGGCATAAGGCAAGGTTTCCTGATTATGATATTTCCTGTCTCAAAATTTAACAAATCAAAATATCGATCAGTGATGACTGATGAACATCTTGGTTCGGTGCTTCGCATTGCAACAACAGGACTGAAGCTAGATATTGACACATTACTCAAAGCTTACAAGCGATTTCACTCGTCCCACAACGATAATAACTTAGTATCGTTTACAAGCAGAATTCTTTAATATAGTTACCCTTTCAATATTTGTACAATTTTCTATAAACTCCATTGCTTTGTAGAAAATGTAAGTTTCCAAAATTTAGGATTAACATTTTTTGTACATATACATTTGCTTCTTAAACTCACAAAAACATATACTGTATATCTCTTTGTCTATTAAATCCATAATATGCAAATATTTAATGATTTACGAAATTAAACATATTCGAAATTTACATGAATTCACAACCATTAAACAGATTCTTTAATATAGTTATCCTTTCAATATTTGTACAATTTTCTATAAATTCCATTGCTTTGTAGAAAATGTAAGTTTTCAAAATTTAGGGTTAACATTTATTTTACATGTGCATTTGCTTCTTAAGCTCACAAAAACATATACTGTATATCTCTTTGTCTATTAAATCCATAATATGCAAATATTTAATGATTTACGAAATTAAACATCTTCGAAATTTACATGAATTCACAACCAATGTAATTCTGACCAATGTAAAAGGAATCACATTGTTTACAGCCAATTTTATAGATAATCCCTGAATTATTGGTAGGGCTATTTTTTACTATGATATTTTTCACAATATTGTTATATGAAAATACTACATTAATATCCAAAAGTTTAAGTACATTAGCAATGCCTAAAAAGCCCGGGAAAAATGGAAGTACTAAAATATTCTTTGACAAAGTGCGAGTGTTATTATTCACACGATAGAAGGTTCGTTTTGCCTTGTTAAGACAAGATTCCATTTGCACACTCGTGTAAAACAGCATCAATATTCTGTTAGAACGGGACAGTCGTTCAATGCCCTTTTTGTCCATTTGTCAGAGTTATCCCATTGTATTGATTGGAATAATGCTTCAGTTTTGTTTCACTCAAGCAATATTGTTAATAGAAATATTCTTGAGTCTGCTATTATCCAACTTACAAATCTATATTATAATAAGAGAGCTGTCCGTCTGTCTGTCTGTCCGTCTGTCCGTCACACTTTCAGAAATTGTATTACGGGTGGCAATGTGAAGCTCAATATTTTCATGACTGTGTTCTTTTCTGTAGTTTAACAATGGGGGAAGGGTGGGGGTGGGGGTAATGGGGGATGGTGGGGTAATGGGGAGGGGTGGGGGTAATGGGGGAGGGGGTTAGCTCCCAAGTTGTATGAATGGGGGTGAGGAGGTTTTGGGAGATACTGTACCAGATTCAGAAATGTTGACACAATGTGAAGCTCAAAATTTTCACGGCTGGGTTCTTTTTTTGTAGTTTAGCCTGTCTAACCGTCAGCGAAGTGACGGGAACTGTACTAGTAACTTTAACAGGAGCAAAGATCTTTTTCAACTCGATCCCGTTGTTTTGAATTCGTTCAGAACGGATTTAGACAAGAAGCGTAGAGTGCTAAAACTTTGGTAATTTTCCCTTATAAATTTGTATCTTACAATTTTTTTTCAATTTTTTTTTTTTTTTTGTGACCTATATATCATTTAGGCGTTATCTATAAAATTGGTTGTAAACAATCCACTTGATCTTGTGTTGAATTCGGGCAAAGTGCTAAAATTTGTATGCTCCTCCCAAAATTTTTATTTCTATATTTATTATATATAATATATATTTTTTTTGTAGCCTATATATAGTCTTGAACTCTTTATTTACTTCACTGTTCCTGAGGATGTCATTAGACAAAAGCGCTTGAGCACCACTCTGTGTTTCCTTTCGTCCGTGGTTTTATTCATCATAAATATTTTTCACCTGTTACTTTCGTGAAATAATTTTATATCATATATATATATATATATATATATATATATATATACAGTATATATATATATATATATATATGATGAATAAAACCACGAAGGAAAGGAAACACAAAATGGTGCTCAAGCGCTTTCGTCTAATGACATCCTCAGGAACACTGAAGTACATACAAAGGTTAAGCCTATATATAGGTTACAGAAAGAAAAAAGAAAAAATAAATAACATACATACACACACACACACATATTATATATATATATATATATATATATATATATATATACATACATATTAGACGAAAGCGCTTGAGCACCATTTTGTGTTTCCTTTCCTTCGTGGTTTTATTCATCATAAATATTTTTCATGTGTTACTTTCGTGAAATAATTTTCATATAATGAACACCACGCGTTCCTTCGGCTTGCTGTTCCCTCTCTTGTCTCCGTTTGTGTCCGTGTTTTCTTCTACATTAATGAAGGGGCATGCAATTCGTATCCGACGGAAGTTTCTTACTAAATGTCTGGAGGAGCAAGTTCTTCCCAAATCCCTGCTTCCGATTCGCCTCAGACAAATTGACGACCATCCGTTCAACAACTTCAGCAGATTAATTTTAAAGAAACATATTGAAGTCACCAGACAAAATGAGTGGTCCGCCTTCAAAAATTTAAACATCGCCAAACATAATTTTGTAACCGTTATTCCCAACCGTGGATCCAACCTTTGTTTGATGAAATTTACAACGAGTTGCGTCGGAGAACTACTTCACTTCGTAACATTTTGGATCGAAAAATTAAAAGTCTCATTCGAGATAGTCAGTGGAGTAAAAAAGCAAGCTCAAAGTGTGTTTTGAACCTTTCTTCGAAAAACATTAGTGACGATGCAAAAAGTGCCCTTGGATATGGTATGTCCTTTTTTATTGTTAAAAAACCTTCGGCTTTACAAATTTGTTACAGTCTCGCGTGTTTTGAAAACCAGTGTAATCTCCCTCAGTATTTGTTTAACATAGTTAAAGGCCTCGTTTATAGTGCGGCGAATGATAATTACGAAGATAACTTTCCTAAACGTTTTCGCAATAGCCTCTCACAATTAAAAAAAGATGGGGAGCTCCACATTACTAAAGCAGACAAGGCTAACACCATAGTTATTATGGACAAAGTGGACTACATCGGAAAGATGAAAGAGCTTCTCCAGGACCCCGCCACATACACCAAACTTAGGAAGAACCCGCAGGATGACGTCATCAAATCATTTAATAGTGGCTTGAAACGCCTTCTCAAAGATCATAAGGACTTAATTCCGCTTTTCATGTCCACTTCACCTGCTCTGCCCTACCTTTACGGTCTTATTAAAACCCACAAACCTGGTAACCCTATGCGCCCTATTATTAGCTCGGTGGGCTCTATTACTTGTCCCCCATTCTCGGAACTATCTCTGATTCACATGTAAAAAATTCTATGGATCTTACGGAAAAATTGAATAATGCACGTACTGAAACTAACGATAAATTGATCAGTTTTGATGTTTGTTCATTGTTTACAAAAGTGCCGATTGACGATATGCTTGACTTTCTCTCCCAAGAATTACATAAGTATGACCTGCCACTACCTTCACACATTGTTTTGGAACTCATTAAGCTTTGCATCAAAGACTGTAAATTCACTTTCAATAACGAGTATTATCAACAAGTTTTTGGGATGGCTATGGGCAACCCCTTATCGCCCCTCCTCTCCAATATTTATATGGAGTTTTTCGAAATTACCTATATTCCGAGAATCCTGGGGGTTGGCATCGCTTGGTTGCGGTACGTCGACGATATTTTGTGTATCTGGCCCATGAATCGTGACCTGGATAGCTTCCTCCTTCAGTTAAATGATCAAGTCCCCTCCATTAAGTTTACTTTAGAAGTTGAGCAAGACAATTCAATCCCATTTTTGGATGTGCGTGTACATAGGGAAAGCCCAGGTTTTAAGTTTAGTATCTATCGGAAAACGACAAACAATTTGTCCTACGTACACTTTTACTCGGGACATGATACCCCCACTAAGAAGGCCATATTTTCATCAATGTTTCTCCGCGCCCTTAGGATCGCCAGTCCGGAATACATCGATGCCGAATTGGAAAAAATCAACGGTATTGGAAGTGATTTGTGTTATCCATCTGCGTTTATGGAATCTTGTCTCAACAAGGCAAAACGAACTTTCTATCGTGTCAATATTAACACTCGTACTTTGTCAAAAAATATTTTAGTACTTCCATTTTTCCCGGGCTTTTTAGGCATTGCTAATGTACTTAAACTTTTGGATATTAATGTAGTATTTTCATATAACAATATTGTGAAAAATATCATAGTAAAAAATAGCCCTACCAATAATTCAGGCATTATCTATAAAATTGGTTGTAAACAATGTGATTCCTTTTACATAGGTCAGACGGGAAAGGATTTGCACACACGTATAAAACAGCATCAATATTCCGTTAGAACAGGACAGTTGTCCAGTGCCCTTTTTGTCCATTTGTCAGAGTTAGCCCACTGTATTGATTGGAATAATGCTTCAGTTTTATTCCATTCAAGCAACATTGTTAATAGAAATATTCTTGAGTCTGCCATTATCCAACTTTCAAATAACTTCAACATAAGCAAAGGTCTTTTTCAACTCGATCCTGTTATTTTGAATTCCTTTAAAACAGATTTAGATAAGAAGGGTAAAACATTAAATCTTTGGTAAACTTGTCTTCTACTTTATTAACTTTTAATTTGCATTTTATTTTTTTATATATATCGAAACCTGACCATAGGCAGCAGTGTGTTAAAACCCGGGCAGAGTTCCAGTATAAATTTGTATTTTTATAATCCATTTGATCTTGTGCTAAAAATCGATATTTTTCCTTACAAATCTGTACGCCTCACTGGTAATCCTTTAAGGTTTTAATTTTTAATTTTTTAATTTTTTATTTTTACTTCTCTGTTTATTGTATATATATGTATGTATGTATGTATGTATTTGTATATATAGATATGTATATATATATATATATATATATATATATATATATATATATATGTGTGTGTGTGTGTGTATGTATGTTATTTATTTTTTCTTTTTTTCTTTCTGTAACCTATATATAGGCTTAACCTTTTTATGTACTTCAGTGTTCCTGAGGATGTCATTAGACGAAAGCGCTTGAGCACCATTTTGTGTTTCCTTTCCTTCGTGGTTTTATTCATCATAAATATTTTTCATGTGTTACTTTCGTGAAATAATTTTCATATATATATATATATATATATATATATATATATATATGGGATGAATTTCACAATTAGACACTTGAAATGAATAAATGATGCAAACTCACAAGGAAAAAGAAAAATGATTCCAAGGTCTTTCGTGTATTCAGAAGTATTGAAAAGTGTATTCATTCCCTGACGAGGTGTACTTCTGAATACACGAAAGACTTTGGAATAATTTTTCTTTTTCCTTGTGGGTTTGCATCATATATATAAAAATAATACTTTTGATTATTCATTTCAACTTTTCAGGGAATAAGAAATATGATAAAAAGGAAAACTCAAACTTAAAGGAATCAAAAAGCTTTTGGTGAACAGGAACAATCCTCTGTCTTTCGTTTAAAAAAAAAAAAGATATTGATTTTGAAACTATAGTTTTACTATAAAGTTTATAGGATATCGAATTCAAACAATTTAATATTGAGATTAAATTCAATTACACGTTTTATGAAATGAAATGAAAAAGTTTATTGGCAGACCATAGTCCATATGACACATATTAATAATACAATGACAATTTACATACTAAGGATAGGAATATATACAATTAATGAGCAATAATACAGAGAAATAATAATAATAATAATAATGATAATAATAATAGTAATAATAATAATGAGACGAAAGAAGAAGTACGTGTTTTTTATGTACTAATAATTTAAAAATAAAATTTTGGTCTCAATCCTCAATATACTGTATTATTCTGTGCAAACTGGAATTTTCATCAAGATGTTGAAAATATTTTCATCGAACAGGTGCCCTCAATTTGATGAAAATATTTTTTGTCGAATTTATTCCTTGATCAAAATAATTTCATCAAAGGTTGCGTCATATATTGGATGATCAAAATAATTTCATCGAAATGGGTATCGCAATATACTGGATAAGATGTCAATTAAATTCCGTTTATGTTTATTCACTGACTGTAATTACATGAAAGTTATTTTTCAAATGTTAATCCACAACAACATACTAAGAGGAATTTAAGTTTTAAATATATTACCAATAAATTTACCTTACTTGTGGGTTTCGAAACGTTGTCACTGAAGATTCAAATTTTGTGAGCCGACACATTACTCACTCGGCCATGCGATGTTGAGGCATAACGCCAGATTTGTGTGTATATATATATATATATATAGATATATATATATATATATTATATATATATATATATATAATATATATATATATATATATATATATATATATATATATATATATATATATATACACATACAGAGACAGCAACTGAGTGGGGGTGAAGAAACTGTGAAGCCGTTTCCAAGAAAGATCACGAAATCACGAGAAAAGGAAACACCAAGAAAGAAGAGGAAGGATTGCGTTGTGTATTGTTGAAGTTAAGGGGATAGTCGTGTGGAAAATTGTGACGTAGACAGATGAAAGAACCGAGTTTATGAGGCATTGGAAGCCACAAGGTTGCAAGAGTGGAACAATCAGCAGAGGAGTGGATAGGACGGAAATGCGAATTAAAAATTCATTAGTAAATAAAAAGAAGAGAGTGGGTGACAAGGCAGAGTCCTGAGGAGCGCCACTTTTAATAGCTTTTGGAGAAGAACAGTGTCCTTCTACAACTGCAGCTACAGATCGACCTCAAACGAAATCAGAGATGAAGACATACTTCCCCACCCCCTTTGGTAAATTTGGCGCTCATTTTTGTCAATTTGGCGCCCCTTTTGGTCAATCTTGGTGCCCCTTCCAAATGCTTTATGTTTTCTAATAAATTTTTTAATTTCTAAAAGCAAAAAAAGTCCATATTTTTTTCTTTTTAATTATAAAAATATCAACACCACCCTTGTAAATACCTGGCAACTTACCCTTCAATTTTATTTTTAGAAACTATAAAAATAATATTTCCCTTCGTATACTCAATTAAATTATACTTTTCAGCTTTCCATATTCACTTATTAATGGTTGTAAGCATTTGTAGACACGAGGTTAATGTGCCTGTAAACCCTCTGCGTAGTATTCACATTCACGATCTTCCTCTCTCTAAATGACTGATTCAGGTAATACTTTGAACGGATGGATTAGATAACGTCAATCAAATTAGTTCCAATATTTACTACCAGAAACCTGGTCTTTAACTACATTTTAGTAAACGCTAAAAATTTGCCTGTTGATGTTTAAAGGGTTAACAGATGTATTTTTAATTCCAGTGTATGTAATTATATTTATATATAATTAAACATTATTTTGGCGTAATTTTTACGTATGTAAAAGTCCTCCATCCCTCTTTCGAAAATCCTACATCCGCTACTGGACTTTTATTGCATTAGTAGTAGATAAAGAACATGGAATGTGTGCCTCCCTACCCGAAAGAATTACCTCTGTGATGCGCTCAGCGCATCCGGAGGAGCTCCGGCCACAGAATCAGTAATCATTCCATGTTAAATCAGAGAAGCACTGCCTAAGGGCCTCCCAATCAGCGGCGCCAAAGTGTCAAAGGCGTCTCCTCTTGGGAGGATCCAAAGGACGAACTGAAGCGATAGGACAGGAAACAGATATAAGATTGTAGTCAGAGGAGCCCAACGGAGAAAATAGCTTGACAGAGAAAGAAGAAGGATGAGTACTGAGTAGTGAGAAATAATTCTAGAATGCTGGGCCTATCTCCAAAGCGATCGGAGATATGAGCAGGGTTCTGTACGATCTGCTCTAGGTCATTGAGGATAGAGAAGTTGTAAGCTAATTCACTAGGGACGTCAGTGAAATGGGAGGAAAGCCAAAGGTGGTGGGGAACACTGAAATTTCATAAAATCGAGACTTCAGTGAAAGGAGAGCTGGATAGAATGTATTCCACTTTGCCCTTGTTAAATCATCGAGGTTTGTTGAATATCAACATCACTATCAACGTGAGCTTCCATGATATTCAGAGTGGTGTCAGAAAACAGGTCTCTCAATGAAGTATGTGATCAGTCGTGGGAAAACCTTCTAAGAAATGTTCTTACGAAGCACATTATCGATTCGTTTTGGAAAATAAGCAACAAAAATTTGAAAGTTGTTTCGAGAATTAAGACTCAAAGGAATGCAGCTTTTATATATATATATATATATGAACTAGTTAACCTTGTTTAGGTTCCGTGAGTTGGTCTCTCTCCACACGAAGGTCAAGCTGATTGCCCCGCCTCTAGGGCTGGCTTGGTGGAGGAGCGAGTTGCTCTCTTGCGCCCTCCACAGCACATAGCCAGGTACACCCGGCTCATCTGGTACCGTCCTGAGCCAGGCATCTAGTTTTCTCTTGAAGACTTCAACTTTGACCCCTGTAACGTTTCTGAGGTCCTTCGGAAGCTGGTTAAAAAGTCTTGGGCCCCTGACAAATAAGCTATTTTCCTTCAGTGTTGAGGAGGTCCCTTGTCGGACCTTTAATTTGGGAACACTACACTTTCTGCTTTTCCTATTTTCCAGCGTTGTTTGGATGGTAATTGGGTTTAGTTTGAGGTTTGGTACCACTTTTTCGATCATTTTCCATATGTAGATTAAGGTATACTTCTTTCCAGGGAGTACAGATTTAGTTTACGTAGTCTTTCCCAGTAGTTGAGTTCTTTGCAGCAATCAATCTCGGCTGTGAAATGTCTCTGCGTTTCTTCTAGTTTATTAATTTTTACCTTTTTATATGGGGCGCGTCAAAACTAAGCAGTATTCAAGTTTTGGTATGATCAGTGTTCTCAGCAGGGGAATCATTACTGTCTTATCGCATCTTTTGAACGTTCTTAGTACCTGTCCGGCAACTCATTTTGTTTTGTTTATCGCTATCTGATTTTGTGCCTGGAATTTGGCATCATCGGTCATTATTACCCCCAAGTCGACCGCTTTCGTGCTTCTCTGAATTGCCTGTCTATCTGGAGCATGATATATAGTCTGTTTAAATTCTTCATTTCTACCATATCTCAAGAGCTGAAATTTCTCGGTGTTAAATGTCATATTGATGTCTTCTGACCATTTGTATATTTTACTTGTGTCACTCTGCAAGACCTCCATTTCATTTGCATCGCTGATTTTTCTGCTGATCTTTGTATCGTCCGCAAATGATGTTACTATGCTGTTGCTGTTTACTCCACTGTCTATGTCTGTGAGCATGATAATGAACAGGAGTGGGCCAGTACTGTACCTTGTGGCACTAAGCTGGGTACTTCTGAATCTGATGATGATACATCGTGAATTTTGACGACCTGTGGACGTTCTCTGAGGAAAGTGTAGATCCATTTTCCCACTTTGCCTATTATTCCCATATGTTTCATTTCATGTACTATTATACCATGATCGCATTTGTCGAAAGCTTTAGCAAAATCCGTGTATATGACATCATAGTTTTCATTGCCTTCAAGTGCATCTAGGATATTGTTATAATTGTCTATAAGTTGTGATAGGCATGATCTTCCTGATCGGAATCCATGCTGATTTTCGTTGAATCTTTCCAGTGTCTCCAAGAAATCATAGATTTTCTCTCTGACTATTCTTTCAAATATCTTGGTGAGGTGGGACGTCAATGACACCGGTCTATATTTCTTTGCTTGCGAAGTGTGTAACCAGCCATTTCGAGTAATGACTGAAACTTTTAGTCATTTCGCGAAATGGCTGTTTCACTTGGTCATTTCGCGAAATGACTAAAATCTTCAGCCATTACGCGAAATGGCTGAAATTCCACCTTGGTCATTTCGTACAAGATCATCTGCCCGGTTAGGTCAACTGTATGCCCTTGACAATTGGTGAGGTTAAGTTGTGTTATTTTAGTTAGTTTTAACGAAAATAACACGACTTAACCTAACCAATTGTCAAGGGCATACAGTTGACCTAACCGGGCATACAGTTGACCTAACCGGGCAAATGATCTTCTAAGTTGTTATTTTCGTTAGTTTTAACGAAAATAACACGACTTAACCAATTGTCAAGGGCATACAGTTGACCTAACCGGGCCTTCAATGCCGGACATCGGAATAACATTGAAGGCCTGATTAGTATTTGAAAACCTCTATATTGAAAATTCAAATTGAAATGTGCTGAAATGTTCAAATGTGTTCAAATGTGTATTTGAAGAGTGTTTCTCACTTATTTGAACAGACCTGTGGATGTAAGTATGTTTTAGCAGATTTAGTTAGTTAAATAAAGGTTTCCAATTTTATTGTGATGTTTGTTATTTCTATGAATTCATGACAAAAGTCATTTTAGCCATTTCACGAAATGACCAAGGTGGAATTTCAGCCATTTCGCGTAATGGCTGAAGATTTTATTCATTTCGCGAAATGACCAAGTGAAACAGCCATTTCGCGAAATGACTAAAAGTTTCAGCCATTACGCGAAATGGCTGTTTACACACTTTGACTCTAATAACGGGTGAACCAAAAGTAGGTGGACAGTAGGTTGAATAGGGTTTGTGTTATATTATATTATAACTATGGTGTTCATTATAACTATGGTGTTTGTGTTATATTATATTAAATATTATAACTAAATTTATTTAAATTTAATCTTTTTTCTTTTCAGATAGTTCAGAGAACCCATAATGGCAAATAATCTAAATACTGATGCCAGAAAATGGGTGTTAAAAGAGTATTGGAAATCTCAAAATACTGAAACTGTTAGAACAAAATGGATTGAAACATTTGGTACTGAAGCCCCAAAGAGACAAACCATTTACCGCATTCGTGACAAATTTGATGCCACTGGCTCAATTCTTAATGCCCCAAGAACTGGTCGACCCAAAACAGTTTGCACAGAGGACAATAAGCAACTTCTTGCCGAAGCATTTGTTCACAGTCCCAAAAAGTCCACCAGAAGAGCCTCAGCAGAACTGGACATTTCACAAACCTCTATTATACGAATTCTGAAATCTATTGGGTTGAAAGCTTATCGTCCACGGCTAATTCATGGCTTATTGGAGGATGACCCAGACAGGCGGCTGGAATTTAGTGAGATCATGCTGAACGAAATTGAAGGAAATCCAATAATTTTAGATAACATTGTGTGGACCGATGAGGCTTCTTTCAAATTATCAGGTCATGTTAACCGACATAATTGTGTTTACTGGTATAGTGAGAACATGCATTTAACATTAGAGCAGCAACTAAACCAGCCTGGTGTCACTGTTTGGGGTGGTATTTCAAGTTCTGGTGTTTTAGGACCAATTTTTGTTGATGGAACAGTCACAGGTGATAATTATCTCGAAATTCTAATGAATGAAGTTGTTCCACACTTACAACAACAGCCTAATTCACATGACCTCTATTTCCAACAAGATGGGGCCCCTCCACATTATTCAAGAGCAGTCCGTGAGTATCTTGATGAAACATTTCCCGAGAAATGGATCGGCCGAAGAGGTCCAATTGAATGGCCTGCACGTTCACCTGACTTTACCCCAATGGATTTCTTCTTTTGGGGAGTACTCAAGGACAAAGTTTATAGTCGAAAACCACAAAGTGTTGGTGATTTGAAAAATTACATCAGAGATACATTTCAAGAAATTAATGCACAAAGAAACTTGTGCAAAAATGTTTGTCGAAGTGTGAAAGGTAGACTTCAAAGCTGTGTAAATTGTGATGGACAGCAATTTGAGCACCTGCGTTGATAAAATTTTCAGTGCTTTTGTATTTTGTATTATAGTATTTGTATTATAGTATTATTTGTATTATAGTATACAAAAAAATTAAATATAATTGTATATGTATTCTCAAAATAAACGCTATCATTTACTGTCCACCTACTTTTGGTTCACCCGTTATATATAGGGACAATAGGGTGTCTCAAATATACGAATGGAGGATTTCGGGTCGGGGCGACGCTTGCCCGTATTACACTTTTATAAAGGATTGTTATAACAAAATTTGACAGCTGTAGGAGGATTTTTAGGGGTCACTCAAATTCGCCACTTCTGTTTCACTTATACAAGATTTTCTTCTCTTTCGCAGGTGATGGTTACTAGACCAAGAGGGAAGGAAGACCAAATCGGAGAGCATTCGCCTGGTGGTGGAAACCATCTGGCCCATCTGGGAGAAGGCCAACATACCAACTACCACCAAGAAGTACGCAGGGGAGAAGCTGGCGAAGTTGATCGATACCTACGACGCACTCAAGAACAGGACAAAGCCGCAAGAGGGTTACCGGTACAAGGAGGGGATGTTCAAGTCGGATTTGGAAGACGTGTTTGACGTGGCTCACTCCTCCGCGCTATCCTCCTCCAAGGTCCCTCAGGAGGACAAGGATTTTCTCACCTCGCAGAGGGAAGACAGGATGTCGTCAAGTCTTGCGGGGGTGGACCAGAAGACAGCGAAGAAGAAAGCTGTGAAGCGGAAGAGGGATCTTGCAGCCACGGCTAGGAAGAGTAAATGGGATGCTGGGGTGACACAGCTCATGGAGGTAGTGATCTTGGAGGTGGATGGTAGCAGCACTGAAATGAACACGGAAGACGAGGATGATGACGACGAGACGTACCAAGCGCCCAGCACCAGCAAGGCCCAGACTCAAAAGAAAAGGCGAATGAATGCCCTCACGGACCCGAATCTCATCGCTGCTTGGGATCGCGACAACATGTCCGTGAGACAAGCAACGTCGTCCTTTGCAGCAGCAGCTCAGAGTTTGGGTCATGACCTGGATGACCTGGTAATCTCGCCAGCAACTGTTCATCGAACACGGAACAAGATCCGAAAGGAGATGGGAGAAGAGTTGACCCGAAAGTTCGAAGCTTCTGGTCCTTTAGTCTTGCACTGGGATGGGAAACTGTTGGAAGATATCGCCAAGGAGAAGGAGGAGGTTGACCGGATTGCTGTTGTGGTGACGGGCGATGGAGTCGAGGAGCTTCTTGGTGTACCCGTTGCGGTGGAAGGCACTGGAAAAGAACAGGCTGCAGCCGTACTCCAGGAAGTCCAGGCTTTTGGCATTTCGGAGCAAATCATTGGACTGGGATTCGACACCACGGCTGTGAACGCTGGGATGATCCAAGGTGCTTGCGTTCGCATTGAGCAGGAGTTTGGCCGTCCCATGTTGTGGTTGGCTTGCCGTCACCACGTCTTGGAGATCTTACTCAAGGATGTCTTCGTGCGATGTCTGGGGCCGTCCTCTTCCCCTGACATTCTCCTCTTCAAAAGATTTCAACAGCGGTGGGCCTCCATTGACAAAGGGTCATTTTTGTCCATCGGTGACGAAAGCAATCCCACAACAACTGACAACTGGGCAAATCAACCGTCTTCCATGAAGAAATACCTGCAGCAGACGCTTTCCCACAGCACACATCCCCGAGAAGACTACCGTGAACTCCTCATCCTTTCCTACCGCTTCTTTGGTGGTCAGGTCCAGGGGGGATTTCGTCAGCCTGGGGCCTATCACCACGCCAGATGGATGGCCAAAGCCATCTATGCCCTCAAGATTTTCATGTTCCGTCACCAACTTGACCTGACAGCCAGAGAAGAAGGAGGACTTCGGCGGCTGTGTTTGTTCATCTCCCTCGCGTACGTGAAGCAGTGGAATGAGGCACTGGTCTCGAATCGAGCTCCACTGAACGACCTAGAGTTCCTTCGCCTGCTCGAGGCCTACCCTGACAAGGAAGTCAGCCACACGGCATCCATGGCCTTGAAAAGGCACCTGTGGTACCTCTCAGAGGATCTCGTGGGGCTTGGTTTCTTTGACGACCGCATTCCAAAGGACACGAAGCTAAAGATGGTCCAACGACTTCAATCCCCCGCCACGAAGAAAGGACTCAAGCGGATCGATCCGAAGAACTTCAATCCACAGCAATCCATCGAGCTCTTCGTCACCCGGAGAACAAAAGAAGTCTTCTTCCGCGCGATCCTTCCAGAATCTGAGTCTCCCACCTTCCTCATGAAAGATCCAGAGGATTGGATCACGGCGCAAAAGAGGGTGAAAGCCCTGAAGGTGGTCAATGACGCCGCCGAGCGTAGTATCGCTTTGATGAAAAGATTCAATTCCACCATCACGCGTGATGAGAAGCAGAAGCAATTCGTCCTCAAGGTGGTTCGGGCTCACCAGAAGTTGATCCCCGTCAAGACGAAGGAGAGCTTGAAGAGTAAAATCAAGTAGTGTAGGACAGATTGATGATGAAAACAATCCATTTATACGCGCTTATTTCAATTAATGAAAGGTGCATTTCGTTTATTTTCATTTTTGTTCAGAAATAAAGAGAATAAGAGAATGATAGAAATTTCTTTTTTTTCCTAAATAGCTACAAGAAAGTGTTAAACTTGAGTGACTTCTAAATACTGTTCGATTCCCATCATTTTTCGATTTTTAGAACCTCTATGCCTATTGAAATCGGGGCAGCATTCGCGAGCAAGAGAAAATCGAAAAAAAAAAATTTCTATGTATTAATGAGACACCCTAAGGGACAATGTTAGCTCTTTTCAATATATACCTTGTTGTTGTTGTTTGCGTTCCGTGCGTCGGTCTTTCTTCACACAAAGGTCAAGCTGGTGGCCCCGCCTCTAGTCCTGGTTTGGTGGAGGAGCGACTTGCTCTCTTGCGTTCTCCACCGCACATAGCCAGGTACACCCGGCTCATCTGGTACCGTCCTGAGCCAGGCATCTAGTCTTCTCTTGAAGATTTCAACTTTGACCCCTGTAATGTTTCTGAGGTCCTTTGGAAGCTGGTTGAAAATTCTTAGCCCCCTGACAACCAAGCTATTTTCCTTCAGAGTTGAGGAGGTCCCTTGTCGGGCCTTTAATTTGGAAACACTACACATTCTGCCTTTCCTATTTTCCAGCGTTGTCTGGGTGGTAATTGGGTTTAGTTTGAGGTTTGGTACCAGTTTTTCGATAATTTTCCATACGTAGATTATGGTATACCTCTCTCTTCTTCTTTCCAGGGAGTACAGATTTAGTTTGCGTAGTCAAAGAAAAAGGGATAACTATTGTATTTTTAGCCAAAAAACAAAACTTAAACCTCAACCCGGACATTGAGCGTCCACTTTTCAAGGCACATAACACGTCCGTTTAATATGTATTATGTGCCTTGAAAAGTGGACGCTCAATGTCCCGGTTGAGGTTTAAGTTTTGTTTTTTGGCTAAAAATACAATAGTTATCCCTTTTTCTTTGATGTATTCAGTCTGACGTGAATGCAACGAGTTTTTTGCGTATATTGAGGTTCTGAATGTAGTAGGCTAGGTGTAAGCTGTAAACCCTAGATCCTGTCCCAAAGCTGGATCTTATCTGCTTTGCAGATAGTTGGTGAGGGAAGCTATATTTTGGGGCCTCTTTGCGAGTAACCCGGTGCCCACGTTGGGCTTTCCATCATGAAAAAGAAAAAAACTATAGTATTTGTCATTTATCATTACTTATTCGAACTATAGTGGATGTAATTCCCCAGAAGAGTTCCTTATTCCATGCACGGTCTGTGTTTAACATATATATATATATATATATATATATATAAATAAGCTGCATTCCTTTGAGTCTTAATTCTCGAAACACCTTCCAAATTTATATACACTAATATAGTATATATATATATATAATATTATATATATATATATATATATATATATATATAATATATAGTGTGTGTACACACCTCTTTTTTCTGGTAAAAAAGAAGATACCGGGATTATTCTATATTTTTCTACGATCTTTCCCAGTAGTTACTCCATCCCACCCATGACCATTCCAGTTAACCTTGGGTTTTCTTCCTCCCGAATTGTTCATTCTGACTTAGGTCAAACTTGTTACTCCATCTTAGACCTACAGTTTAACGTGGAATCCGAACCACGCCCCATCACGGGCGGTCAGAAATTACAAAGTCCTCGCCCGGACTCGATCTCACAACCTCCCTATCAGCAGCCCAGCGTCTTCACCACTAGGCTACCCAGAGTACCTAGGGTACCCATTAACCTACCAACCATTTTTTTTTATTGCGTGGAAGGATGAACAGCTTGGTTTGTTGCGCGCCGCCTGCCGTCTCGGGTCTGGATCCCAGGACCGGTGGATTCGTAGTCAGCGATACTAACCACTACACCACCGAGCGCATTATGTTTATAAATTTGTCTCATAACAAGAAAACGATAAAATAGTAAAAGAAATTGTTTAATTTCTTATCTTTTTGTTTATTTTTGCTGTCAGTTCATTAAAAGGTACCGGTTAGGGCATGGTCAATTAATCATTTTTAGGAAAAAGTGATGAATGATGAAATTTTCTAGTTAATCAATGATTAACTGATTAAAAATTATAAAAAAATAAGTACTTCTGTAAAGAGTAAATAGAGCTTATTGTTTCTCTTGCGTGAGATAAGACCGAAGAAAACATTTTGCTCAAACATTTAGTTTGCTGCAAAAAAACACTTTTTTCTACGTGAAGATGAAAATACGATAATTAAAACCCACTCTAATAGACAGAGTTTATTTCCACAACAGTTTCGATGCCCACTGGCATCCTCTTCGGGTGGCTACAGAAAAACCCACTGGCATCCCGAAGAGGATGCCAGTGGGCATCGAATGTAACTTTTGTGGAAATAAACTCTGCCTATTAGAGTGGGTTTTAATTATCATATTTAGTTTGCTTTAGTTCAAGAAATTAGGCATGGGCGGATTAGACAATTTTTACAGGCAAAAAGGTGCCAAATTCAAATGATACATTACAAAATTTAAGGTGAAATGATACTGAAATTATGAGGAAAATTAATCATTTCCCATCATTTTCTAAAAAATAGTCTTTTGATTAATTAATGATTAAAATCGAAACAATGATTAACTGATTAATCAGAACCATGCCCTAGTACCGGTACGCTGTACTAGTGTGTTCCGGCAGAAAAAAAAAAAAATATATATATATATATATATACAGTATATATATATATCACTTAATTTTAGCATTATTATTATTTAGTGTAATTTATATATTTTATTCATATTTCTCTTATTGTTTCGAAGTGTAAAATAAATTCCTTTTCCATGGTGAACCAAGTCCTAATCCAGTAATTATCATTTTACGAAAGTTTGGCACTAAACAAGGCACTAAAAGAGCCATACAGCACCACAAAAAGCATTCTCTCCTTCCCATTTTTGAATCCCTTTATTTGAAGAAGACCAAAGGAGTCACGCACAGACAGGAATCGCCAAACAGAATGCCCTGCGCGTGTGACCTAAATTTTGAAGAATTCTATTTGCACCCAAAGTTACATATGTTTTTTGCTTTAATTGAGTTATAACGGTCATGTTTAGAAAATATGTCTAAAAGTTGTTACCCCGCAAAAATTTATTTTCCCCTAAAAATGGGTAAAAGAGCCACGAAATAAACGTCAGACTTGTTCATAGTTACTCCATACTTTTAGAGTTAAATGGATTTTGATGGGATTTTTTAAAAATATTATCAAAGTCTTAATTATTTACAACATTTGGCAATACTTGAGAGTACTTCAAAATCGACATATTCGTAATACATTCAGATAAGCGGTATCACGTCAGAAATTTGCAGCTTTCGACATTTTAACTCAGGTTTATTTTGGGTTATATAAAGTTAATTTAGGTTACCCCAATTTAGGTTAGGTTGGGTTATAGACAAGGTTAAATGGATTAACAGGAGGTATGTGAAGAAAAAAATTCGTGACTATAATGAGTACGGGTATAAAAATTCGTCGGCAAGGCCAGAAAAATAATTTCTTCTCGCTAAATACTCATAAGAACCCATCAGTATGAAAGCTCCTTTTACTTCAATGATTTTCAAGGTACTTTTGATTCTCGTCACAATGGAGGAATACTTGGAAAACTTTCACAGTTAAAAGTATTCACTATCATTAAGTTATTATTAGATTTGAAATAATTTTTGTTTACATTTTCCATTTTCAAGTACTTAACATCTATGTGCAAATGATACATGTGGTCCTCATACTTATTTATGATTGCATAGAGAGAGAGAGAGAGAGAGAGAGAGAGAGAGAGAGAGAGAGAGAGAGAGAGAGGGAGAGAGAGAAACATTAAACAAAGGAAAAGAAAGAAAGACAGAGATAGGAATTATGAGAATGAGAATTTGGAACAAACGAATAATGTTTCTTTTGTATCTCTTTTCGTGAGAAACAGATTCACTTTTACAACCAAATGAGATTCAGTTCAAGGGAATAAAACCGTCAAACATAAACATGAAATTAATTGTACATTCCACTTCTTGAAAGGCGCATCTGCAGGCAATCATTTCGTGTAAATGAGTTGGCTCTGCTTTCAGTCTCTTCACCAAGGTATGAAATAATCAACAAATAAATAAAAATTAGTAATTTAATGGCAAATCTGGAGAAAATCTGTTCTCAGGTGACATCAGAAACTCTTTCTGGAGAAGGGAGTTACTGGGCTCCGCCCTTTCGTATAAAACTCTTTCAGTTATCTATAAAACGCAACCCTTATTCATAATCTGTTCGTAGAGTATTATATATATATATATATATATATATATATATATATATAATGTTGTAAAAACTCTTTGAACAAAGAAGTCCTGACAATATGAAATCCTTTCACTTCTTAAGGTTAACGTCTGCATCCCAAACGGCGAGATCCTTACCCCCATGAACTTATTCCAGAGACCATATATATATATATATGAAAATTATTTCACGAAAGTAACACGTGTGTGTGTGTGTGTGTGTGGGTGTGTGTGTGTGCGCGCATACGAAACCTTAAACAATTTTTTACTGATAATATTTAACATCTGAATAAATAATGAATTGTTAAATCCTTTTGTTGGAGGAATCCTTTCTTGCACATATATATATATATATATATATATATATATATATATATATATATATATATATATACAGGGCGTCCCAAAAAAATGTATACACACTTTAAATACTTATAAAGGCAGTGTTTATTAAAATACATTTCATTTTCAAAATGTAATAGAATCTACAGACATTATTTAATTGTTTTGTCAACGCCTGTTTTCAAACTGACGTCCGTTCTGGTCCAGGCACTGCTGATAACGCGAAGCAATGGAATCGCAAACATCACGAAACATTTCGTTTGGTATTTGTGTGCATTTTCGTTCAATGGCTGCTCTCAATTCAGCGACTGTTGCAGGTTTTATAACGTAGACTTTGTCTTTTAAGTATCCCCATAAAAAAAAGTCTAGTGGTGTGAGGTCTGGTGAACGCGGAGGGTATTCTACGAAACCCCTTCGTCCAATCCACATCCACATCGTGCCAAGTACCACTCGCAATACTCCACTCTTCGGTCCGGATCATCTTCATTAATAGCATGGACTAATCTTGGAATGTAACTTTTCCATTGACAGCGCTTCAAATGCGTTGGACAGACGATTCTGAAATTCCTACCTCACGACTCGCTTGCCGCACAGATTTTCTTGGACTTTGGTGATACGTTTCCAGTACTCTTTCTTGCTTTGTGGGGCTTGTCGATGTCCGTGGTCTTCCGGAACGCTTCTTGTGGACATTCTGAACAGTTCCATCGGCTTCAAACTTATCTCTAATTCGAGTGATGGTAAGTCGCGTTGGTGGATCTGTTTGAAACTCCCTCCTAAACTGTCTTTGCACTTCAACTGCGTTTTCACACTTCCAGTAGCATTTTAGAATGAATTTCCTTTGTTCAAAGCTTAGTCTGACTGCCATTATTAATTCTAATGGGTTTAACTTGGAAAGAAAGAAACATCAATTGAGCTATCAGCTGTTAAAGTGTGTATACATTTTTTTGGGACGCCCTGTATATATATATATATATATATATATATATATATATATATATATATATATATATATATATATATATATATATATATATATATATATATATACACCGGGTGTCCGAGAATTATCTGTACAATTTTTGGCTGTTATTAAAAGTCAACCATGAAGTGTAGAAATTCCAGTGTGGTCCATTTTACAGAGAAACTCATTAAGTTTTTTCTGATAACAAGTTTTGACAAGTTTTTTCTTTTTTGTACGTGGGTGACAGACATTAATGATTTAAAAGCAAGAATCACAGCTGCTATTGAGCGAATTGATGTGGATATGCTGCAGCGTACATGGCAACATTTGGATTATCGATTGGATGTTTTGCGAATCACTGATGGTGCACATATCGAATGTTTGTAACAACGTTACTTTAACAAAAGAAACTTTTGAGAATACAGATTCTAAATAATCTTGTTTAAGAATTTTACGTGTGTTATCAAGAATTTTATTAAAAGATGAAATTGTACAGATAATTTTCGGACACACTGGAATTTCTAAAAAACTTGTCAAAACTTGGTATCAGAAAATACTTAATGAGATTCTCTGTAAAATGGGACAACACTAGAATTTCTACACTTCATGGTTGACTTTTAATAACAGCCAAAAATTGTGCAGATAATTCTCGGACACCCTGTACCTATATTCTTGTACCCTTGGATGAACTTGAAATTAAAAAGTTAGGCCTAATTTTCATGGATATCTATCGTGTTGAGAAGGCTTATATGATATCATTAGCCATTATTTTGTAGGCAGAAAGAATTTTAATTTTAATTTTTTTTTTAAATTTTTTACCCTATTCTTAATAAAGGCGGAATTCTTTTATAGGCCTAACATTTCAAAGTGAAAGGGTGAATAATATATATATATATATATATATATATATGTAGGGAACTGTAATGAATCGGTAATGACAAAGGTGTTAATCCTAATTGGGGGGTGGGGGTTGAGATAAATATTTTCGGCTTGTTTTTGTTAAAATTCAAATAATTTTTTTCTTTCCAAATATATATTTTAGTTTATTTCAATTTCGACTTAAAATGTTCTCTCTCTCTCTCTCTCTCTCTCTCTCTCTCCTCTCTCTCTCTCTCTCTCTCTATATATATATATATATATATATATATATATATATATATATATATATATATATTATATATATATGTGTGTGTGTGTGTATATTCATTGGTTGTCTTAATATCTTCTACGTGCATGATCGAAGGAGCGTTCCCTTGTGTTTGACTGTGATTGTTATGCAGGACAGTGAAGATCAAGCGAAGAATGTACACTGAAATTCCTAATGATAATGAAGTACCTTGACCGCACATTCACTCTTCGTTCAGATGAGAATGAGTAAAATCAGGATAAGAAAAGAAAGGAACCCTTTTTACATACATTTTACACAAGAGGTTAATTATTTTATAGACAGACAAAGATTTTTAAATGTAACAAAAAGAATTAAGCTATATATATAGTGTTCATAAATTATTCCTACAATTTCAATTCAATTTCAGTGGAATTTGTAAAGATAACTTATTAACACCCTGTATATATATATATATATATATATATATATAAAACGAACTCAATTAAATTTCAGTGGAATTTGCAAAGATAACTTATTAACACCCTGTGTGTGTGTGTTTGTATATATATATTATATATATATATATATATATATATATTGTAGGGGGGTAAAACTGGTTTCAAATATACATTATTACGAGTTCCTAAATGTTGCGTTTCTTATAAAAATAATGTGGAAAATATTTTCATTATTAATATTTAATAATGGAACTTTGGGTTAAAAGACAAAAATTAAATTAATACATTGAGACACTTTTAAAAAAAAATATTTTAGAAAAAAATTAAAATTAAATTAAATATAAGTTTTTTAAGAAATGTAAAATAGAAAATTGACCTGAAATTAAAAAAAAAAAAAAAAAAAAATTGTGTAATAAGAAATATGATTTTTGTATTAAATTAAATTCACTATTGTTATTTACAGTGTTTACTTTCCTTGTGTTGTTTTTGTTGTTGTTTTTTATCGTCCAAATTCGAATCTTTTCTTTGGAGCTGCATAATTATAGCCAGGATGCGGTATACAAGGTTTAGTGGTTGTAGCTGTTTCTGTAGTTGTACCACCGCCTACAGTAGTTGTTTCCGTGATGAAGACTGCCTTTGTGAATGTTCTGGTTACAAACACTGTAGGCGGTGTTCCTCCAATCTTAATGGTTGTTATTCTAGTTTTAGTAATTGTGTTTACAATGGTAGGTCCAGGAACTTGAATGGTCGAAGTTGTATCTGTAAATTGAATAATTGTAGTAGGTCTAACTACAGTTGATACAACTGTTTTTTTTATTGTGCTTGTTACAGTTTGAGTGCTAGTTACAGTTGCTACGACCTTTTGAGTTGTGTAGGAAGTTACAGTTGACACTCTGGTTTCATACTCTGTATTGGTTACAAACTTTGTCTGATGTTGAGTGGTAGTATAAAGAGAAGTAGAGGTTCTTGTGGTGTAAATGGTACTGTAAACTTTAGATGTTCTTGTTGGTAGTCTCTCAGTTTTGGTTTGATATATGGTTGAAAGTTTAGTTGAAGTTTGTGTACGTGTTTGAGGTGGAGAGGTTATCGTTACAACATCTCTGATTGTGGTTGTTCTAGTAACAAGTATAGTTTTACCAGGTTGCGTACGAGTTGAAGTTCTGACATTTTGTTCAGTGATGGTTTGTGTGTAGGTTGTCTTTAGTGTTTGTGTTGATAACCGAGTTGTAGTAATCTGAGTACTTAATGTTGAATACCGAGTACTAGTTCTGGTAACGTAATCTACGACTGTAGACACGCTAGTAACAGAACTCGTCACGGTTATTGTTGTTGGTCTTCCATGGTATGTACTTGTGACAACCACTGTAGATCCTTTTGTGATGTAAATTGTAGACGTAACTGTTCTTACATCATTGTAAATTGAAGTAGTTGTTCTATAAACGGTGGAAGGGACTTTTACAGTGTCAGTAACTGTTACTACGCTGATACCCGGGCCTGGTCGTGTTTTAACAGTAGTTGACGTGGATGTCACGTACACGGTCCTTGTCTTAGTTGGCTCAACGCATGGCTCATGAGGAGTAGGAGGAGGAGGAAGATAAGATCCCAAGAGGTTTGCTGACAAAGTTAAACGATCTCGTCCCTCTTTTATTCCAGGAATTGTTGGAAGCTTAGCTGTCCATGCTGGTCCAATGGCCAGCAGCAAATAAATTAGGAATACTTTCATCCTGAAAAAAGTAGTAAAAAAACTTAGGAAAATAATCTAAATGTTGTTAAAAAACAGACGCTTATTACCCTTCCTTAATGAAATATATTTTGTATTAAATTTTAAAGTATTATAAATTTGTCTAGGATAAAAGAATATTATTCTATTAAATTACTTTTATTCTATTCTCAAATAAGAAACTCTGTAATTACAACTCAAACATACACAATATTCAAATATAAAAAATATACAAATTAATTTACAAAGATTGTTTTCACGGGCTATACATTTATTTATTTATTATTTAAATATATAAGAAAATAGTTCACAGATATTCATTTTATTAGTGAATTATTTCGTGTCCCCAAATAACTGCTAAAATTTTTAAAAATTAAATGGTACAGCAGGTGGATTGTAATTGTAACCAGTAGGACCACACTCAGTTTGTACGGTTGAAGTTACAGTTGTAGTGTGGAGGCCAACGTGTTTTGAAACGGTGATGTAGTTCGTACAACTTGAGTTGTAGAGGCAGTGCGTGTCAATGGAAAAACGGGAACAATTACGGTTGTTGTAACGACTGTTTCCGTTATAGACGTACGGGTTACAGGAGGTTGGGTTCTAGTTATTATTACAACGTTGTCTTCATAAACAGTGGTTGGAACGAACTGAGTAGTTTTGCTTGTTGATATTATAACAACTTGGCTAGTTTTCAGGACTTGACGTGTGGAGGTGACGGTTTAAGCCGTGTCTTCTTAACAGTAAGAGTACTAACTCTTATAGATGTGGAGAATTTGGTACTAGTAACTACATCCCGTACTGTAGTAGTTCGAGTGACTTCATCCACACGCGTACTTGTTCTAGTCAAGGTAACGGTTGTTGGCCGTGGTTGAATAACGGTGGTTGTTACGACTGTTGTCCGGATTGTCCTTGTTCGAGTAACTGTGACTGGTGGGGGTTGTGTAACAGAAGTTGATACACTCTTAGAAGTTACAGTAGTTGTCCTAGTTACATCCCTTCCTGGGACGAAAATGGTGCTTGTTACATAAGTTTGTTCAGTTTGAGTTATAGTAACAGGCCGAGTAACTGTGGTTACGTCTGTTTTAGTAACTGTTCTTGTTACAAATATTGAGGACGTGATGAAGGAAATCTGAGTACTAACAATTTTTTTTGATACTGTAGTGGTAGTATAAACTGTTCTCGTCACAGTAACCCCGCCAACGGTTGTAACATACGTAGAAGTAACAGGTTCCACTCGAGTACTGGTAACAAGTTTAGTGTGTGTAGAAAACCTTGTGGAATATTCTGTTTCATAGACCGTCTTAGGTATTACTCTAGTCACCACAACTACTGAGGTTGAAGTCCCACCGCCAGGGCCTTGTACATAACTCGTAACAGTTGTAGCTCGCGTGGATGTTTCTGTCACATATCTTGTCGTTGGCATGCAAGGTGGAGTATCGGGGGTTGGAGGCAAATACCCTCCTGGGACAGGAATTCTTATTCCCCCTCCATTTGGAGGTGGCGCTGGGGCTTCAAAATTTCGGAATAATTGGGCATGGGTAGCACCCAGAAAGAAAACCCCCAACAAATATACGGGCAGGCGCATTCTGAGGAAAAAAAAAGAGAGACCAGATAAGCATAACGTGGCCTGGGAGTGGCGGCCCCTGGCTCACGTCAGCCTCCTGGCCTCTCGCCGCCCACTCACGCCCATTCACACCCACAAAAGATATGAGTATGAATGGTTCGTGAAAGAGAGCAGTTGCAATGACCGACTTGAGCGCAAGAGCCACCGCCAGGAATAAGCTTAGCTTTATAACCCTTCAAAAGATTTTGTGCACATTCACAAAAGAAAACAAATGCAAGGTTACGACAACTGAATATATGATGAAGTATTGGAAAGTCATGCCAGATGCTGAGTTTAACAAAGAGATCATTCCACTAATCCTGTTTATTTTTTCTGATAAAAACTTAGAAGGTTAGTTTGGTTGGCATGGTTCGCTTACCCATTTGAATTGATTGGCAAATAGTTACGACCAAATATTTGGTTGTCGCTGTAACCAAGCATCGTTCTCTGCTTACAAAATGAAATACATGTCCTCAAAATAATTCCCACTCTTAATATGCGTTTCACCTCTGACCTCTGACCTCGGATTTCTCTTACTTCAAAAACAGTAAATACAGAGAGAATGCCTGCACAATTTTACAGCAATTTCAGATATACATTACTTCATTTAGGCACGATTTTCAATATATATATATATATATATGGAACATCATACATGACTCGGCACGAATTTTCAGGACGAAAAAAAGGCTCTCACCAGGGCTCAAACCCACCACAACCTTTTGAATGGAAACTAATGGTGGTAACAACTACACTACTCGTACAACAGCATGTATTTAAACAACCTGGAAACACATAATGCTTTCGCGTCCAGAGACACAAAAGTAAATAGACAGCACGATCATTGTCCTCAAGAACAAATGTGAAAGCCGATCAATGGAATACTAGAACGTGCCTCAGGTTTACGTATTGCAAAGGGGAAAGCAACGCGATTCTAACTATATTAATGCAATAAATCTATTATAATTTTTTTTTTTAATTATCAAATAAATTAAAAAACTATCAAAAAAGTAAAAGGTAATCTATTTACTTTAGTTAGCCCTTCTGTATATTTATTCTAACTTCTTTTAAGCTGTTAAATACTTTTTACTTTCCACTCAGGAATAAATATGAATTTAAAAAAAAAAAAGATAGATAAAATAACTGAATAACAAGTTAAGTAAATAAATAAATTATATTTCTTTACATTGATCTCCATTTATCTTTTCTGGCAATTGATGGAATGATCATCTCAAATGAGGTCAGTGAACAGGCAAACATTTTATACCCTTATTCTTGCTACAGTTTAAGACAGTTTTGCATACTGTATGCATATTGCATTAACTTAAACTATATACATACATATATATATACATATATATATATATATATATTATGAGATTTGTCTCCTGCCAATCAAATTTATCATCATTGTCATTATTATCATTATCATAACTCAATGAACTTCATAAATATTAAACATGATAAACAAACCATTTCGATTTTGGAACGGCGTCATTTGGTTAAAAAATATATATATATATATATATATATTTTTTTATATTCGCCAAACTGTCACTGAAACATTTTGATGAAACGTTTTGGTAAAACTTTTAACAAAACGTTTTGATACGTTTGTGTATATTAATTCTAGGAACAATCTCGTAAATTTGGTTTAAAAAAAAAAAATATTATATATATATATATATATATATATATATATATATATATAATATATATTTGTGTCTGTACACCTTTTTCTTTTAATTTTTTACCCACCTGTCAAAATGTTAATCCCAAAGTGCTATCACTGTAAATGCCGAAACGGAATTAAGCTTGCAACGCTCCGTCTGACTGTTTTATACCAACCCCGAAGTGGAAGCAAAAGAAGAATAAGAAGAAGATAGATAGAGTGAATCTCAAGAACCGAAAGGAAATAAAAGTAAATAAATAAAAAAAGAAAGAAATGAAGGTTTTTTCTACGATGACTGACTCAACTTGCATATTGCAACGCCTGTGATAGGGGGAACGAGAGAGAGAGAGAGGAGGAGGAGGAGGAGGGAGGAGAGGAGGAGAATCTCAGCAACTTTGGGAGATAGGGGTGGGGTTAAAGAGCATTTAGTAATGGAGGGATGAAACAGCACGCATAAAGACGAAGGTTCGCAGTAACTCATTATATCGAGGCTTCCTATATTTTACGCGCATCCACTCGCTAATTACTCGCGCTGGAGGATTTTACGAGTTGTCAAAAAGCTTCCGTTTTTGCTCAATGTTCGCAGGAAGAAATTCAAAATGGAAAGTAATTATTTCGTTTTTACCAAATTTTTTTTTTTTTAGTAATTATTTTTCATCCTTTTTCATACATAATTATTCCATAATGTTCAGGGCCGAAGAGGACGCAAATATGGTTGGTTGATTGGTAGAATTAAATGATGAATGTGGGCGGAGAAGCAGTATAAAAAAGAGAGACTCTGAGCTTAGATGATTCTGTTGCAAGAAGAATAATGCAACCAACTAATTGAATATGCGAAAAAAAAGAAGAGAAATAAATTGCGTGCGGGTAATAAACGCGTTAATAATGAAAATAAGAAATTCAAATAAGAATGTAATGAA
>JAJOZX010001229.1:185000-195000 GCA_023014485.1 Bathynomus jamesi | reverse complement strand
GACTTATATTATTCGCCTGTGTCCTATACACGATATCTAATAATACCTCAACTTCTCTGGTCGGCGTAAATGAAAAAAAAAAAAAAAAAAAAATTCTAATTCGCTCTCAATTCAAGATCTGGTAAAACTTTTCAATTCCGGAATGAAATCGTCGTTCGTGCTACATATACCCAAAATAGTAATGAAGAAATAAATTCGAAAATAAACAAACTTTTGCGTACGGTTATATGAAGACAGGTTTTTCAGTCGGCGAACAAAAGGTGCAGTACGCACGTGACTGGCTGTCGAGGCCGTGACAAAATGGACGTCATCTTCTTTGATTAATTCTACGAGTCACGTTCTTGTGATGCCTTGGAATTGCTCGGATGAGAAAACCCCCAACGTATAAACAATAGACATCTTTTCAGTATGGCTGAAAAAATGTATGCAGAAGTTGAAAGATGTGTGTGGCACCATAGATCGACTATATACTCGTATGAGGAAAGGAAACAAAACCATTTCTTAGACTTTTAAAAGTAACAAACCATTCGTTAAAAGTGATTTTAGCTTTACGATTCCTCTTCTAATCTAACCCTACGTGACCTAATTTACCCAACCTAAAAGTCCGAACTAATATTAACAAGGGAATGAACCCCCTTGAACCTCGTCAACGCGATGATTTTCCACTTGCAGAAAAGGGCACGATAATGTCTGTCATTGAGCAACAAATCAGACTTAGAATAAAAGATATTTTTTTCTTATTTTGGTAACATATAAATGATTGAAACATTACGTGGAAAATTTGCCTAAAATTATTTTTGACAGTGATATATGACGTCAAATAATGGGTGACGTCATATAGAAATAGATTTTGAGAGAACGATAAAGCAGAAGGATAACATTAGTCTATAATTACTTACCGTTTTATCTCTCTCTCTCTCTCTCTCTCTCTCTCTCTCTCTCTCTCTCCCTCTCTCTCTCTCTCTCTCTCTCTCTCTATATAATATATATATACAAATGTCAAAAGTATTCAGGATTATCACCTTTTCCTCCCAAAAATAAGGGAACAAGTCTCAAATTGTATTCCATAAATTGAATTAAAGTTTTATTAAATTTAGTTTGATGAAAGTTAAGTTTGATGAAAAACGTTTTATTTATAGACTTTTCAACGTCTCATTTTTGAGATGAAAAGTACAGTACTGTACAATAAGATCAAACCAAGCAAAAAATTTAATGAGATCAATGTGATCCATGAACAATGGTGAAACCGTTGACACTTAAAATGACCTATTAATGTTTCTCCAAATATTGTAAACCAGTAAATAAACTTATTATTTACACTTAAAAAAATTGAATATTAAATTAACAGTAAATGACTGTCATTTTTTACAGTATTTTCCAGGTTTTAAAAAAAATACAGTAAAGTGCATTTTTAAATCCGAATTACAGAAAATATTTGCCTGAATTGGATTTTGCTGTTGTTTTATTGTTAAAATTTTTTCAATTTAACAATTATGTTACTTTAACAGGTTTATGCTGTTAATATGGCGATATCCTTATAAATCATTTTAAACTTTCATGATGCAATTCCCCTGTTTTAACGGTATGTAAAGATTACTCAAATAGTGACTGTAAATTCAAATTGTACAGTAACAGTTAATTTACCAATTTTAAACTGTTAATTTAAAAGCTAAAACTATAAATTTTCAAATTACAGGTTATTATGAAACTGTTATTATGACATTAAAAATATATGGCTTAAAGAATTACCATAACAGTATATTCATACTAACTGTTAATTCACCAAATTAGTACAGTTAGTTTTCATGCTAACAGGCTAACTGTTATTTTAACCACAAGTGATTGTTCTTAAAACAGTGTCTGTAATTTGGCTGCGTACAGTAACAGCTGAATTGACAACGGAGTATTGTTAACTTAGAGAATTCATTGTAAATGTTTATATTTTAAGTTCACTGTTGTTTTAATAGCCAATATTTGTTCTTAAAACAGTACCTGTATCTTCTGCACTTAGTAACGGATTATTCGAAAATTCAGTACTGTTAACTTAGGGAAAGTGTTGCACATTTTTATATTACAAATTAAAATGATAAATAATGTAATTGGAATATTACTGTGCTAAAATATGTACTCGAAAGCGTACTAAACGACACTCAGTGCACAATGTAAGCTAATCCATGTAAAATTTACAAGAGTACCATTCATCTGTACTATTTTCTAAATCTTAAGTGGACATACTTTATACAGAGCTGGGCATTTGCGGCATATTTTGCGGTACTGCGGTACTGCGGTACTACCGCAAACCGCAAACCGGAACCGCATAACGCAGTACCGCAAAGGATCGCTGAAAGTACCGCAGTACCGCTACCGCATTCAAATTTCCGCGTACCGGTTTGGTGCCGGTTTGGTAGTTTGGTAGTACCGCAGTACCGCAGTACCGCAAAATATGCCGCAAATGCCCAGCTCTGCTTGAAGTTTATAAGTATGTCCATTATTTCTCTAAATACTGTCAATGCTATATTTCGAGTCTTTAACGATCATAATTAAGTATTTAAATAAAATGGATTAAAATTCACTGTTAAAAATAGTATTTCTATCGAAATATTGAAAAGAAATTAGGGAGTAAAATATTTACTTGCGGTATTCCTTTCGGAGGGCACATCGATCGAGAATCACGCATTGCGTTTTTCATGAATCCGTCAGCTAATTTTTGTGCCTTTAAAACTATGATAGACACAGTTTTAAAACCTGTCCTAATCGATCGATCTGGGGAGTCGGACTTTACATAAAAATGAAGGTTCCCGCGATGATCTTGTATCCACTCCTTACTCAAATATCAGCCGTAAATATTTTTGCTTTTCCAGCGACTGCCTGACTCTCAAAATATGATTGACAGTTTCGTTCCGAATTACGGTACAGTTCTGTTAAATCTACAGTGCCTGTTATAACAGAAAAAAATTAACTTGTTAAAATAATAGTACTTTATTGTTGTTTTAACAATAACAGTAAAAATTATCTTTAGTGATACAGTTAAAAAAAAAAATAATGAACCTGCATGTTATTGATACCTATTTTATTGAATAAAACGTTAAGTAGTAAAAAATAGAGGTTTACCCTGTTGATTTGACGGTATAAGAACAAAATTTTAAATTACCGTCAATGTTAAACCACTGTTAAATATTTACATTATGGACACCAATGGTTAATCAACGAAAATTGTCCATCGTAGAATTAACAGTAAAATGTTGTTACCCAAAACAACCAGTAAAATACTATATTGTTAAAATAACAATATTTATGTTAAAACTAATGGGATTAATATGATCTATGAACATCATCATGAATGGTGAAACCGTTGACATTTAAAATGATCCATTAATGTTTCTCCAAATACTGTAAACCGGTAAATGAGGTCATTTATTTATGGGAATCCCTTTTATAATGTTGCTCATTTCCAATTAAAAGTATTTACAATGTTACTCATTTTGAACAACGAAGCGTCAAATTGAGTTAAAAAATGTAAAAGTTGAAATTTAAAAAAAAAGCTTTAGTCTTTTTTTCCTGTTTATAATTATTCCAAGTATATATATATATATATATATATATCGGGTAGCGGAACAAAGTCGAAATGCACAATGTCGACATGCATAATGTCGATACTAAAAAGTTAGTTTAAACTAGGTCAAATTAGGTTCAGTTGGGTTATGTTAGGTTACGATAGGTTAGGTTGGGTCTGGTTAGGTTAGGTCAGTCATTTTCATTGAAAATCTGAAATTAGTTTGAAATATGGAATCCATATATTTGCATAAGGTCGAATGTCGTCAACATTGTGAAATTTGATTTTGTTTATGCAACGCGTATATACCGTATATATATATATATATATATATATATATATATATATAATATATATATATATATATATATATATGATCATAAAAAAACTCAGGGGACCATTCTGAGTTCATTCCCATATATATATATATATATATATATATATATATAATATATATATACATATGTTATAAAGAGGAGAACCCAAAATAAAATTATTATTTTAAGTTTTCTTAAATTTAATGATTACAATTTATTAATTTTCTAATGGAATTTTACTATATTTTTGTTGTTTTACTATAGGTCACTATATACAAGAGTAAGAATAGGTCACTATATACAAGAGTAAGAATATTTTCTTACATTACATTACATTACAATATTTTCTTACATTACATTACAATATTTTCTTGCATTACACTTTCTTACATTAACCTTATTTATACAAACATCATATGGAAGCTATTTCCTTCTTGTTCCATTTTGTAGGACAAACAACTAGTTTCTTGAAATACCTGAATAATCAATACCAAAATATAAAGCTCATCAACGCCCACTGCTTACCGTGTTTGGATACTCGTACTTAAAAACAGGATAATATTTGAACATCGTTCGACACAAAAGCCCATATCCTGGATTAAGAACAAACATACTTAAGTTACTCCACCAGGGTCATTCCACGGAGTGTCGCGACCGTCACGCCGATTCGGAGGCATATTTTAGAACAAATGACGCCAAAATGTACCTGAGAAAATACTTCACAATACCTCATAGCAGTTGGTTCTACCAAACCCACAAAATCATCTATCAACAGAACACTGTCCGCCAAACAACCATCCATTATCATACATTTCCTTTAATATTAATGACAAATTAAACCAGTCTTACAGACCTTCACCTACTAAATCATTACACACACACACACACACTTCATGAAAATCCTACAATCAGTGATTATTTACTATCATGTAACTATGAGAATAACTTTCACTCATAAGAAAATGTAACGTAACAAAAGTTTCAATTTTCAACCCAAATCTACTTCACAAATAAACGTTTCAGAATCACCATATTTACATAATAAAATAAACACAAAATTCTTTCTTATGAACATTACTGTCCATAAGAGAGAATTTTGTAGTATTTCTGTAAAATTTCCGTAGAACGTCTGTAAAAAATAGGTTTGAACATTTTGTAGCGTAAAAATCATTTATATATTTATAAACTGAATAACAACATTAACATTTTAACATTAACATTTTAATACGTTTAAAATTAAGAAAAATTAGTTTACTTTTAATTAATAAAACCACTGACAATGGAAAGGTGTATCGAAACGTCTGGAAATAATAGCGGAAAAAAATTATTTACTTCTGTTCTCGTCTTTATGATAAGTAATATATATATATATATATATATATATATATATATATATATATATATATATATATATATATATATATATATGATGCAAACCCATCATTCATTCATTTCACGTGTTTAAGTGTGAAATTCATCCCCCATATATATATATATATATATATATATTGTTCGAAATTTTTGTTTGAAATATAGATATCCAAGTAAAGGTTACTGAACTTTATCTATTTATCCCCCTATCTACCTACCTAGAGAGAGAAAGGATCATGTACACATATGAAGATATACAGTATAACTTGTAAGATCTTTATTTGAAATGCTTTTCGTTCAGTTTTTACAAATTCACTTTAGTTTTCTATTAAAACTTTTTACCGAATTTATTTTACTGACATTATGTACAGGGTGTCCCATAAAATCCGGACTCATAGGAAAAATAGACATTATATGAAACAAACACATTTCTAATGTCAGTTTTACATATTTTAGGAACGAAAATACCCTGATGGCTCAGTGTACCAATCAAGAGAAGGTGGAACTGGTATTGCTACATGTTTCCGGAAAAAGACAGAGGGAGGCATATCAGTTATTTCACGAACATGCCTCCCTCTGACTTTTTCCGGAAACATGTAGCAATACCAGTTTCCCCTTCTCTTGATTGGTACACTGAGCCATCAGGGTATTTTCTTTCCTGAAATATGTAAAACTGACATTAGAAATGGGTTTGTTTCACTTTAAAAATATAATGTGTATTTTTCCCTGAGTCCAGACTTCTGGGACACCCTGTACAAACCAAGAATTGAATTTCGCATCCATAGATCGCTTTATCATGCAACCGGTTACAGAAATGCTAAAGTTTAGGATTAAAACCACTAAAATTAAAGTGAAATGGGGAGGCTTTTTTACTGGTAATAACACTGCCCAACACCAATTTTGCTGATTTAATTTTAACACCTGTTTTTAGGTAACTTTGGTGTGCTGATTTCAAAAATCACCTTAGTTTTGCCTATCACGTCAGGTTTTCGAGCAATCAAATACAGATATTTTGGAGATATCGCATTTGCAGGGTTATGCCCAATTTTTTTTCTTTTCAAAAATAAGTTTTTACATACTCAGAATCAGCATGGAAAAGTAAAACAATTGTGCAGGAGTGAACTTTAATATACAATGGTAATATTGACACATAAAGTGATTAAAAGTGTTTAAATAAGCAAAAAATGAATCCATATTAAAGCAGATCATGACGTCACGCTCACACCTGGGGAAATCACAGATACCCAAGATTTTAATATGTTGTACATGACCTTTAGATTTAATGCACAGATTTGCGTATTCCACAGATAAAATGTTAACAGCAAAACAGCTGTTAACAGGTCTCAAAAATCATCAATTTTGATAAGTGCCCTTCATGGATCACCCAAAATAGGCATATTGCATTGCACGAAAACCTGATGTGATGGACAAATCTAAGGTGATTTTTGAAATCAGCACATCAATATTATCCAGAAAACAGGTCTTAGAATTAAATCAGCAGCAAAAAAATTGTTTTTTGTTGGGCAGTGTAATATATAGAAATAAATGGGAGTTTATCCTTCAAAAGAAGGTTTTTTTCATTGATTTTGCAACAAATTAAACTTCCTCTAAACTGATTTGTTTATTATTAATTTTTTTTAATGTATATCTTAATATAATTATTATTTATTTATTAATTAATTAACTAATAAATATATAATCAATTTTCGGAAAGTAAAATGTTTAGTGAAGTTGAAGAATTGCTTAAAGCATCCGTATATAGTAGTTTTTATGGGTCTCTCTCGGATTTTTCTGCTATTTTTAAATTTCTGCTACTCTTATAATAATCATAGCATAATTCATCGCATGTCCTTCTGTCCGTCTGTCCGTCTCCTTTTCAAGTCCAAACGGCTGAACCATTTTTCATGAAACTTGGTAACAACACGCTCTGGGATCCCTGGAGTGTTTATTAATTTTTTTTCAGATCTGATTCTGGTGTCCACCCAAAATTTATCCCAATTTAATCTCCCCCAAAAATTTATATGCTAAAATACGAAGCACTCAAATTTCAAGATTTTGGCCCATTGGTCTTGCGATGTGAAACTCAAAATTTCGATGGTTGCTTTCTTTCGTGAATGTGTTGATCTGATGGCGTTTCCGGCTATTAGAAAAATATAAAATTTTATAGAAGCGTGGACTGGTGGCCTTCTTTATCACTAAAGTTTACAAGTAAACCAAGTCCCAACACGCTTCTACAGACTTTTTTTAATACACTTTCGTGCAATGAAGAAAATCAAGTTGGTCAATAAATTTAGAAAAAATGTAGCTATTGAAAGCCATGATTGGCAAAAAAAAATATGACAAGTTGTATTTGAAATTTTAACTGCTTCGTGAGCTTCAAGTAAAATCTGTGAAATTGCATTTAAAATTTAAGTGATTCGTGAGTTAACTGTAAATGTTAACCTGTAACTTGCAACAAAGTGGGTACAAAGTAGGCCATTGGGAATTTTTACATTCGCGGGGCATTCTTCTTTGTCAAGAATAAAACGTAAATTTCCTAAACACTATTCGGGATTGTAATACTAACACATATTAGTACCATGACTATACAGTAACAATACAGAAGAGTACTAACAATACAAGAGGGTAATAATAACACTACTGAAAGGTAACAACAGCCTTCCGCAGGAACTAGCAAAAATATTATGCCCATAGGGCGGGTTTTTATGCTAGTATTTATAATAATGTGTTTTCTAAACTAGGATAGTCATTTTCAGTCATGTTGATATGTGGCCAACTTTTATTTTGAAAAGTAGTCTTAAATACAATTAACTGAAGAACCAAAATTGTATGTGAAATCCCAAAACAAAAACCGATTTCCATTTTCACAAAATCATAAAAATTCAAAACAAATGTCTCTCTCTCTCTCTCTCTCTCTCTTCTCTCTCTCTCTCTCTCTACTAACGGGGATTGGAGCGCCTAAATCTGTTTACCTTAGAGACGAGGAGGTTGCGCGGTCAGCTTATTCAAGTCTTCAAGATGCTCAATGGAATACATAGGCAGATCTAGATGGTGGGGAGGTCGGCGACATCTGGACCCCCCCCCCCCTTTCAATTTCTTGCAAGTGCCCTATTTGAATGATGTGTATACCTCTGAAAACAAATTTTGTGTTTGTAAATAGATCATGGTTATTTTATTTTATTCAAATTCTATTTTGAGTCTTTATCCGTATACATTGTACTCCAAATTTGTAGTTGTAAAGGGTTTCATAAGTGCCCTCAGTACTGGTGCAGCTATATCACTATTTTTATCTTTATCTTATTCTGATACTTCTTTTAATTGGCAACACATTTGTAATTGTTTGAGTTTTTCTGTGATAACTTTTGTACCCAAATTAGATTTTTATTTTGCATCATATTTGAATGAGACTGATCTAATAAAACAATATAATTGATTTTACACTCGCTCAATGGTGGACTGTTTTAAGAAAAGATTTTTAGTACTGTCCCCTTTTTATTTATTTATTTTTTTTATGCAGGAAGGAGGGGCCAAGGGCAACTGCCCCCCAAAAAGGGGGGCTGCCTTTTTCTCTTTGGATTCCCCCCCCCCTCTTACTGAAATGCTTAGATCCGCCCTTGGAATAGACAGGGTAGACTACAGGAACTTATTTTCACTTAATGCCAATCCGACAAGAAATAATGGGTCTAAACTGGAACTAAAGGCATTTAGGACCTCCGTCTGAGGTAATTTCTTTTCCTATAAAATAGTTAATATCTGGAACCAACTTCCCTCAGAGGTTGTTTCAAGCCAAAGTGTAAATGTGTTTAAAAATAAGCTAGAAAAAGTACTGAATACTCTCATGGTTTAAGACTAAAACATAACGTAACTCTGCAGGAGTTCCCTTGCGCGGTGTCTATGTATCCATGCGTAATTATAGTGCTATCTTATATATTCTCCACTTTCTGTAAAATTTCCTTGGCTACTTTTCCAGGGTGAAGGTATTTTCTTCAACCTTTTTCCGTACCTCTCTCTGGCAGGGAAGGAGCGGAGGGTGGGGAGAGAGCCTTATACTTTTCTATCCAGTTTTCTACTACTTTTTTTAATAACAGGAACTTTTTTTAATAACAGGAACCTCCCAGAGTGGACCGGAAGGTCTTTGAGGCTTCCTCTTGTCCTTGTAATTCCTTGTAACTCTCTTCATAATTGTTGATTGTCCTTCGTGTGCACTCAGTCTGAACTTTTACCTTGCCTGAAGAATCGGATGTTAGCTTCTTGATGACTCTCCCCTAATAATTTCTGGAATATCTCAACCGTGCACCGAGCCTAAGCAATGTTTTCAATTACCAACGTCCACGCACGTTTGCTCGGCGATCCAACGTTTAGAAATGTTAGAATCCAGGAAGACATTTTTCTCTCTCCTCATAATTTTATTAAAAGTTAATCATAGACTGCGAGACGATAATGGTGTCTTCCTTTTGTATGAGATGAGTTATTACCTCTTTTACACATGATTTTTTCAGTTTACAGACTTCGAACTAAATATGGTTAAAATTACACTATGTATCTGTTTTCGTATTTATCCGATATATAAATTGCCCATAATTATTATTATTATTATTATTATTATTATTATTATTATTATTATTATTATTATTATTATTATTACGGATAAATATGAAGAGTGATTTTCCGCTTTGAAAATGAATGTTGTGAAGATGTTTTTACGTAGTAAGAATATATTTTAATCGATGTAAAACAAAATGGCTTGGCATAAACGTCA
>JAJOZX010001229.1:150000-180000 GCA_023014485.1 Bathynomus jamesi | reverse complement strand
TATAAATGAAAATATAATAAATATAAAATGCTATTTATTATTCAATTTTATTTATTTAAAAAATAGTTTCGGTGCTACTATAGTATGTGGTCTACCTACGATTGGTTAGGTTTAGTCACGATATTTTCGTTAAAACTAACGAAAATATCATGACTAAACCTAACCAATCGTCAAGGGCGATGGACATTGGAATGTAAACAAGCAATTAGTAAACAAGGTAAGAAGCTATAATTAAAAGGTAGACCGCCGAATCGAGGTAGGCAAAGAACTATAGACCAGTGTCCCTGACGTCCCACATCAACAAAATATTTGAAAGAATAGTCAGAGAGAAAATCTATGACTTCTTGGAAACATTGGAAAGATTCAACGAAACTCAGCACGGATTCCGATCAGGAAGATCATGCCTATCACAACTTATAGAGAATTATAACAATATCCTAGATGCACTTGAAGGCAATGAAAACTATGATGTCATATACACGGATTTTGCTAAAGCTTTCAACAAATGCGATCATGGTATAATAGCACATGAAATGAAACATATGGGAATAACAGGCAAAGTGGGAAAATGGATCTACAACTTCCTCAGAAAACGACTACAGGTGGTCAAAATTCAAGGTGTATCATCATCAGAATCAGAAGTACGCAGCTCAGAACCACAAGGTACAGTGCTGGCCCCACTCCTGTTCATTATCATGCTAACAGACATAGACAGTAGAGTAACAGCAACAGTATAGTAACATCATTTGTGGACGATACAAAGATCAGCAGAAAAATCAGCGGTGCAAATGAAGTGAAGGCCTTGCAGAGGGACACGAATAAAATATACAAATGGTCAGAAGACAACAATATGACACACGGAGAAATTTCAGCTCTTGAGATATGGTAGAAATGAGGAACTTAAAAAGACTGCATATTATGCTCCACATAGAAAAGAAATTCAGATAAGCACGAAAGCGGTCGACTTGGGGGTAATAATGACCGATGATGCCAAATTCGAGACACAAAATCAGATAGCAATAAACAAAGAAAAAAGAGTCGCGGGACAGGTACTAAGAACGTTCAAAAGGAGGGACAAGACAGTAATGATTCCCCAGCTGAGAACACTGATCATACCAAAACTTGAATACTGCTCAGTTTTGACGTCCCCATATAAAAAGGAAGAAATTGATGGCTGCAAAGAACTCAACTACTGGGAAAGACTACGTAAACTAAATCTGTACTCCCTGGAAAGAAGAAGAGAGCGGTACATCATAATCTACATATGAAAAATTATCGAAAAAGTGGTACCAAACCTCAAACTAAACCCAATTACCATCCAAACAACGCTGGAAAATAGGAAAGGCAGAATGTGTAGTGTTTCCAAATTAAAGGCCCGACAAGGGACCTCCTCAACTCTAAAGGAAAATAGCTTGGTCGTGAGGGGGCCAAGAATTTTCAACCAGCTTCCAAAGGACCTCAGAAACGTTACAGGGGTCGAAGTTGAAGTCTTCAAGAGAAGACTAGATGCCTGGCTCAGGACGGTACCAGATGAGCCGGGTGTACCTGGCTATGTACGGTGGAGAGCGCAAGAGGAGCTCGCTCCTCCACCAAGCCAGCACTAGAGGCGGGGCCACCAGCTTGACCTTCGTGTGAAGAAAGACCGTCGCACGGAACCCTAACAAGGTTAACAAGGTGTGTGTGTGTGTGTGTATATATATATATAAACTCTACGCAGAAATGTAAAATATAAATAATAGCTGTACAAAGAATAATAATTTTTTTATTTTTTTTCAGATTTTATACGATTTCGTGACCTTACTTGAGAAAAAGTAAGAAATATAGAAAGGAACTTATCAGTTTAAGAGATCTTTCTACTTACTTTTGAATACACTTAAACGTGTCTCGTAAACCTTCGGACACGGGGTGACTTCGGACAAAATCTGATTAAAAAGTTTCACTATTCAATAGCTCCTAAATGAAATAATAAGAATAAGAAATAGGAGGAGGGGGGGGGGGGGAATGTTCTGATGCAAACAGAGTTTCGTCGTTTACTTATTTCACTTAGGAGCTATTTAATAGTTAGATTTATTACTCAGATTTTTTCCGAAGTCAACCCTGTGTCCGAAGTCACCCTGTGTCCGAATTCACCCCGATTTACGGTAATATTTTGTTTTAGATTATAAGTTAGTTTTGTTCCGCAATCTGGCACCAACATAACTGGTTGATTTCTGGAGTGGAGTTCATTTTCAATGGGAAATGCCCGTTTATTATATTTCTGGTCGAGTAGGAATGAATGCCTTTGTTAAACATTACTAGCCGGTGAGAGATTAATGAGCGATTTTTGTTATGTCCTAAAGCGTTGAAAGTTGCTCTCGTATCGGTAAAGAATGAGGTAATGCTTTTTGGTTTTAACATTACGATGAATTATTTATTTTCAGTCACATGGGTTTAAACAATGCAGAATTAACTTTCTCTCTCTCTCTCTCTCTCTCTCTCTCTCTCTCTCTCTCTCTCTCTCTCTCTCAAAAGAAAATGCATGGCGTAGAATAAATTAGTTGTTTAGTATTCACGCTATGATTTGTTTTCCGTTGTCTTCTATTGCCTAACTGAGTGCACGAGATAAGTATACGTATGGTGTGAATGAACTCTGAAGCTATTCTTTTCATTATACTTTTTCCTACTTTCCTATAAATCTTCTTTTACCACTATTTTCTCTCAGCAGCGGCTGGCGGAGGAGGGAGAGACCCTTGTCTGTTCTATACTTTACTATTGTTAGTATGCCTGTATAAAAGCTTTAAACGCCTATAAGTGTAAGTATGGTATAAGTTGTCAAGTTGTCAGTGTTCTCTTTTATTGCTATTTCTAACTTTTCTTCTTCGTTCTTGGGCTAGCCTAGAGTGGATCTTAGGTTTTTGTTAGCCCGTAATTCTATAACTCTGTAAAACTCCGTAACTCTTAGCTTCTGGAATTACTTCTTCTTAATGCGTTTTGAGCCTTTCCATCATTGGTTGGTTTCTATCATTGTCAGTTTCTCAAAATTGGTGTACAATACAGAAAGAAACTCTGGACGAAGACTGCATGTTGACAGTCAGAATACGCGCGTCGTTTCATCTATTACACCAGCAGCAATTAGTTACACTAAAGTCATGTGCGATTTCACGACGTAGGATCATGGACTATTAATTTTTCCATTACCGAGACAATAAACGCTTGGCCAAGACCTAAGTCAGAAGTTGATATTATTCATCCTAGAGTGGCGTGGGAGACATTTCTGGATAAGCTTCGACTATGAATACGTATAAATTAATTCATTTTTCTCATGGTAAATACACTACACGCTCATTTCTCTCCTACCGACGTTTCCCGCATTTTTTTTTACCACGACCTTGTCTACATTATTTCCTAAAATAAGAGAGATGTCAAATTGAAGTAAAATGTCCTGTATACCACTCGAAAAGAAAAACATGAAATTTGAAAATGTGGCCAAACCGGTTAATATGACCTTAACTTTAAAAAAAAAATGTATTTTTAAGTTTTGAGTCACTGAATATATATATATATATATATATATATATATATATATATATATATGTCGTAACATCGCTTCCTGGAGATCAGCGAAGTTAAGCGACATTGGGTCTGGGTAGTAGTTGGAGGGGAGACCGTCTTCGTGCCCAGATTATGTAGCGACCCGTGGTTCGGATCCCACGTAAAGCTTAGGTCCCCTCCGTCATATGACCTTGGATGTTGCGAAGGAGATTAAACAATCCCAATAAAAAAAAAATATATATATATATAGGGTGAACCAAATGTAGGTGGACAGTAAATGATAACGTTTATTTTGAGAATACATATTTAATTTTTTTGTATACTATAATACAAAATAAAATTTAAATAAATTTAGTTATAATATTTAATATAATAAAACACAAACACCATAGTTATAATGAACACCATAGTTATAATATAATATAACACAAACCGTATTCAACCTACTGTCCACCTACTTTTGGTTCACCGTGTATATATATATATATATATACACATTTTAACTGCAAACAACACAGTATAATTAATGTAAAGAACGACGCTTGTATAGAAGAACGTTCCGCACAAAATGAGGAGGGAGAACGAACAAATGAAAAATGAGGTAACCATATATATATATAATATAATATATATATAAACACACACACTTACTTTGTGTGAATTCGAACGACGGTTCAAGATCGATATATATATATATACACACACACACACAGGATGATTCAAAAGACCGGAAACATAGGAAGGCTAGGAAACTTTTATTGCTAAAAGACATGTGCTCCAAGTAATGTTTATATAAGATGTGTTATATATGTTCTCCTTTCACTTCCAGACATATAGAAAAAATATAGAGCACATCTTATAACATTACTTGTAACACATGTCTTTTGCAATATAAGTTTCCTAGCCTTCCTATGTTTCCGGACTTTTGACTCACCCTATATATATATATATATATATATATATATATATTATATATAATATATTATATTATATATATTATTATTATTATTATTATTATTTTTTTTTTTTTTTATATATAAAAGAGGAAGTTTGTTTGTTTGTCTGTTTGTCTGTTTGTTTGTTCTCTATTGAAATGAATATGGCTGCACCAAATAGTGTTTAAGGTAGTGAATCAGATATAACTTTTCACGGGGAATCTAATGGTGTGCACAGTAGGTAGGTACAGTAGGTAGGTAGGTAGGTAGGTAGGTAGGTACAGTAGGTAGGTAGGTACAGTAGGTAGGTACAGTAGGTAGGTAGGTAGGTAGGTAGGTAGGTACAGTAGGTAGGTAGGTAGGTAGGTAGGTAGGTACAGTAGGTAGGTACAGTAGGTAGGTAGACTAGACAGTAGGTAGGTAGGTACAGTAGGTAGGTAGACTAGACAGTTTTATTTAGTAAATGGGTAGGGACAGTAGGTAGGTACAGTAGGTAGGTAGGTAGGTAGGTAGGTAGGTAGGTAACAGTAGGTAGGTACAGTGGGTAGGTAGGTACAGTAGGTAGGTACAGTAGGTAGGTAGACTAGACAGTAGGTAGGTAGGTAGGTAGGTACAGTAGGTAAGTACAGTAGGTAGGTAGACTAGACAGTTTTAGACAGTTTTATTTAGTAAATGATACATTAAAATCTTGTTTAGTTTTGAATGACGGCATAAAGTCACGGGATTTAAGTGGAATCTAATGGTGTGCATAAAAGTTTCAAAATTTTCGAGAACTTTTTAAAATATAAGGTTAAGGAATAAGTTTTTTCATTTTAACACAAAAAAGCTTAAAATCATTATTTTCGAAAACTTTTTAAAATATAAGGTTAAGGAATAAGTTTTTGCATTTTGACAAAAAAAGCTTAAAATCATTATTTTCGAGAACTTTTTAAAATATAAGTTTAAGGAATAAGTTTTTGCATTTTGACATTTGAGTGTGACTTTTGCTATGGGTGACAATGGCCCAAAAAAGTTGGAACACCTCGCAATCTTTATGTTTTGACACCCAATGGAAAAACACGTAACATTGTTTACACTGAAGTGCTACAAAATGTCTGATGTTTTCAAGGAATAAAAACAATTACCAAAACTTTGTGTTTATGTGTTCATTTAGTTTTGTTCATCTTTTTACCTTATTTTGACACACCCTTACATCCCGGGCAACGCCGGGTATCTCTGCTAGTAATTAATAATTTACAAACCAAAGATTAGAAATTCGTAGTTTACTTTTCCTAAACGTTATTTTTTTCTTTGGAAGATAAAGTTTCAAAATAAGAAATTACTTTTCTCGGACAAGGTTAAATTACAAAGGTTAAATTAACAGTTAAAATAATTGAGGAGTAAATATAAAATCATGTAATTTGCATTTTATGTACGATAATATTCGTAAATAATGTTTTTTGTTGCTTAATTACAGTTTGGAAGATTTTACTTTTAGCTATGACCTATGTAGGATACGTTTGTTTATCATAGAAATTTTAAAATTTATCAGTAATTTTAATTTTTTAAACGAGGCCATAACTATTGAATACAGGGTGTCCCAGAAGCGTGGGAAAATAGATATTATATTTTTAAAGTGAAGCAAACACATTTCTAATGGTGCCCGGACAGTTCGCTACTGGACATTTCGCTAGTGGACATTTCGCTACCGGATATTTCGCTACCGGACAGTTCGCTACCATATATAAATTTACCAGTAAGTAAAATTAAAAAAGTAATAAAATTTATTAAAAAATTACGAGAATTATTAAGTGAATACAAGGATTATTAAATGATTACATGAATAACATAAATTATTACGCATGATTACATGAATTATTAAAAGAATTTTATTTTTTAAAAAGAATGAAAGAATGCGTAAAACATTTGATAGAATAAAATATCTAAAAATATTTAAGATTATGCGCAATAGCGCGAAGGAATTCCAGTTTATTTCCAGAATCGTATCTTCTCAGTAAATTATGGATCCTCTGCTCACAGTCCCTATACTTTTTCTTCTTCTGAGTTGCGTTTAGGTTAGGTTAGGTTAGGTTAGTAACCAAAAGGGGAGAGGCAGAGGGATCAATGTTAAATGTCGGTTTTTATAAAAAGAGATTCTAAAATTTAAAAATTCTAAGAGAAGTGTCATCGGATGATGAGGCTAAAATTTTAAAATGTTTATCCAAAAGGGCAAGATTGCAGGACTGGGCATGTTCTCTTATAGGAGAAAATTCTTTAACAACAGCGAAGTTAGATGCCTGTAGCGAAATGTCCGGTAGCGAATTGTCCAGCAGCGAACGGTCCTAGCACCATTTCTAATGTCAGTATACCAATCAGTATACCAATCAAGAGAAGGTGGAACTGGTATTGCTATGTGTTTTCGGAAAAAGACAGAGGGAGGCGTGTCAATTATTTCACGAACATGCCTCCCTCTGTCTTTTTCCGGAAACATGTAGCAATACCAGTTCTACCTTCTCTTGATTGGTACACTGAACCATCAGGATATTTTCTTTCCTGAAATATGTAAAACTGACATTAGAAATGTGTTTGTTTCACTTCCAAAATATAATGTCTATTTTCCTATGAGTCCAGTCTTCTGGGACACCCTCTATATTAACGTCATATCAAATATCTAACTTATACAGAGTGACATTACAGCATACCCTTGTTTTTCATGCAAGGGGACTTTGTGGCCACCCTGTACAGAAAAACATTGAAAAATAGTTTAAAATTGTCACTTGTATTTTTTTCTGAATAAAAAGATTTTTGTATTTTTGTATTTGTACCACAAATTGTTTACCTTTGCCCATATTTACTGACATAACCGCTTGCCACAAACAGTATATTTATATATACATACATACATACACACACACACACACACACATATATATATATATATATATATATATATATATATTATTATATATATATATATATATATATATACACACACATACCTTCTTCACTGGGTGTTACAGTTTCCTTCAAACCATCAACGTCATCCTCCTGACACGAGTTCCAGAAATAATGACGACCTGCAAACAAGCATGAGAGGATCTCATTCTAGTAGAATGACAATGTTACAAGTTGCTACCTCAATGTGGAATAACCTTCCTACTTTGATCAAACAAGCACCATCCCACTCCAGTTTCAAATTTCGCTTAAACAGTCTTCTTGGTATTCCTAGTTCCGCATTGTACACAAACATGCTTCGTGCTGCAAAAAAGCAAACTTCACCGTATCTTAGTGTTACATAATCTTGGCTTGTCGTCTAACCAGTTAAATAATAAGCTAGAATTTTAAAGCATATTTGTATATATATATATATATATATGTGTGTGTGTGTGTGTGTGTGTGTGTGTGTGTGTGTGTTTATATATGTATATCATATATGTATAATAGTGTATGGTTTTTGGTATTGAATATGCAAATGTATAGGAGTATATCGTCATGGAGATGTATGATATAATTTGTACTTACACTAAAAATTTGTATTATCCATTTTTAAACAAAAGTTTGGATTAAATTTTGTTAAATTCGAAAACTCTTAAAATATTATTAAATTTATTTAATGTTTCTTTAAATTTTTTTATTACATTGTTTTATGTGATGTTAATGTTAGGTAAATGATGTTCGTTTGTTTAATATATACTTATATATATATAATTATATATATCCCAAACCTAAAAAAAAAAGGTACAGTATCCATCAAGGTAATCAACGCTATAACTAATTAAACAATAAATTTAAAAAAAAAAATAGGTCTAGGGCAGGGGTTCTCAAAAGGGGGACGGGGGTTAATTTGGGATATCCAGAGGGGTAATGGAAACCCGCCAAAAGTAAAAAGAAACTAGAAAAAATAAATAAATAAATAAAATAAAAATAAAAATAATAAATTTCGCTTTCAAATTAGAAATCCTTATGGCCTATAATAATATATACATTCATATTTTAAGTAACTTTAGGTTGCTGTATTTAAAGGCCACTTTAGGTTTAGGACTGGTGAGCAGTGCCGCTCTAGGAAGGCTATGGAAATAAGTGGACTGAGCACCCATGGACTACGACAATAAAGAAATAACAATAATACACGTAAAGAGACGAGAAATAATAAAAAAATATTAATAACAGTTTCATAAAAATAACAAGTACACTTAATGGAATGGCTAATGCAGGAGTTAAGTGGAGCTATAGACAAACACTTTCATACCAAGAGGTCCACAGTCTAGAACATCTAAAGCAGGACTGATGAATAGCTTGGACAATTAGACTGTCTGATCTTTTAATTCTTCTCATTAGACTTATGAGCACGTCTTGTTACCTCAGGGAGGAGTCTCGGAACTTTCCGGTTAGCGAACATTTGAGAGGCTGAGCATCTTAGAGGTTATAAAATTATGTATTAATTTATGGGATCTGTTGTAAAGCAAACTGAAGGTTCTGCATGAGCCTTTTTTATAATTAACCAAACGTTACTGCCCATAAATATTAGTGCAGAAAGTACGAAAAAAAGAGTGTCTTTAGCTTCGCTTGCACAGAATTTGAAGTTCCTTATAATCATGTTTGCCTTAACCTTAACACACTAACTTCGATATTGCTTTCTTATGTCTGAGTCGTCACTGAAGGAGTTGGTGATAGTTTGATCCAGATACTTAAATTCTTATACCTGTTCTATTAGTTCGTCTCTCAATTTGAAAATAACATCAGCTCTTTGGATTGATCTTTTGGGATAGAATTGCATAACCTTAGTTTTAATAACATTAAAAAAAATATATATATATATATATATATATATATATATATATATATCCTACTTATATATTAGGGTGTGTCAATTTTAGTAAATTCAACAATTCAAAAACTACTAATGCTCAAATGATGCCATATTATCTAGTAAACTTAGAAATATCTTTAGTGTTGTTTAAAAAAGCCATTTACCTACGTATATTTGACCATAAAGGTTTGAAATATAACCTAAATATGACTGTAGCATCGTATATCAATGTGCTATTGATATGTGTGGTCAACTTTGGTTATTTTTGGTGTGCAGTATGGTTTCTAAGTTTCACATAGTTACAAATGCTGGAGTTTTGATTGTGAATGCGTGTGTTTTCCCTCCTTTTTGACGATTTTGATTACTTTCGTAATGTAAATATTGTGTAATTCAAATTATTCAAAATGTTATGTGTGACCCAAACTTTCTGTATATTTTGATATGATAGATATATGAAATTGTCATTACTTTGAATAATTAAGTCTTGTACCTATAACAACACAACCTTTTATCTGAGCTTATAGGAAGATATTAAGAATTTCAATTAACTTAATTTTATGTAATCATAATCAGTAGGCCTATCCAAATTTCAATGACATTTCTTTTGTTCACAGGTCCACAGGCTGAGTCAGAAAGAAATCAGAACCCGAAGCAAATCAAGTTGTCACCTAAGTCACCTAAGCCAGAGATCTGCTGAGGTATGGTTTGTTGAGGAGAGAGATGAGTGAGGAAGACAGGAGGAATTACCCAGTTAATGACCTGATTAAGAACGGCATTGTTCCAGGGCTACTGGCTCAGTGGAGAAAGGCCAACGCTCTATTCACAGGACCTGTTATCAACACTGAAGTCAGGATCAGGGCTAAAGTGAAGGCACTTTGGGATGAGGCAGTGAAGGTGTCCATTGGCAATGTGAACCTAGAGGTCAAAGATAGGTTCATGATGAAACTGGACAAATTGGTGTACATCCTGACCTGTGACTGTGTGATCAGGAGCTGTAGTGAGCTTGGGTGCAACCCTGTCTGCAACAGTGAGGTTCACATTGACTGCAGCTGTAGGAGCGAGCAGAAGATACCAGTGCAGGAGCGAGCAGAAGAAGATACCAGTGCAGGAGCTTGCCTTCATTAAAGGTCAGAGAGAAAAGGTGGGAAGTGTGGGGGCACACCAGATGGGTCTAGCTGATCACTCTGAGACCAGGAGACAGGAAGCAGTGCTGCAGAGACAGGAGCAGAGAAGGAAGGCCGAGGAGAAGAGGAGAAGGAAGGTAGAGGAGTCAGCCAACAAAGAAGAGGAGTTGAGGGAGGAGTCACTGCTGGAGATGGAGTTGGAGGAGACTGGAGATGTACTGGAGGAGGCAGGAAGGAGAGAGGAAGACAAAGACTTCATATCAGAGGCTGCGACAACTTCTTCCTTGCCTGTGGCTAAGAAGAAGAACTACAACACTGAAGATATCACCAACATAGCTCTGGCTAGCTTGGGACATCACACTGGGCTGAGAGAGAGTGCAGAGATTGCCACTGCTGCCTGGATTGATGCTGGTCTTATCACAGAGTTTGACACAGCACTGGTGATTGACCACAACAAGGTGAGGAGGGCTCAGGAGAGACTGACTAAGGAGCTGGTCAAGAAGTTTGATGAAGAGATTAGTGAAAATGGCATCACCTGTATCTTCTTCGATGGGAAAAGAGATGACACCAAAGTGATGATGGAAGCTGAGGGCAGTGACAGGCAGTTTCCTGGCCTTATTAAGGAAGAACACTACACAGTGTGCAATGAACCAGGTGGGAAATATTTGTGGCATTTTGTACCAGAGGAAGCTGCAGAGGAGAGAAGTCATGCTGAGGTCATTGCTGATCATCTGGTGAACTGGCTAAGAGAGAGAGGAGTAGACCAGACCCTTTTGGCCATAGGAGGTGACAGTACTAATGTGAATACTGGCTGGGAGGGAGGAGTAGTGCATTATGTGGAGGCCAAGCTTAGCAGGAAGTTGGTGTGGATTGCCTGTGACTTGCACACTGGGGAGCTGAGTCTCAGACACCTGGTGACTGCACTGGATGGCAAGACATTGAGCAACAACAAGTGGTCTGGGCCCCTAGGGAAGATGTTAGACACTGCCACTGAGCTGGATATCAACCCAAACTTCACGAGGATCACTGTTGGTCCTCCTCTACCCCATCTCAGTCAGGAGGTAGTCAAGGACCTCAGCACAGACCAATCATATGGCTACAGAATCATCACTGCCATCAGGGTGGGAGAGGTACCTCAGAGTCTAGCTTTCCTGGAGATTGGGCCAGTCTGTCACAGTAGGTGGGTCACCACGGCTCTAAAGTTCTGCAGATTGTGGATTTCCAAACATGGGCTGAAGGGTAGGAACCTGAAGAATCTGAGGATAATTGTGGAATTCATAGTGGGAGTCTACATGTCAAACTGGTTCAACATCAAGTTAAATCACAGCTGGGTGGAGCGTCCCATGCATATACTGTACCAGCTGGAGCCGCTCAGAAGTCAGAAGAAGGTGATAGGAATAGTGATGCCTACAGTGAAGAGATCAGCCTGGTATGTACACTCTGAGGCTGTGCTCCAGACCATGCTGTGCAGTGAGGTGGAGGAGGAGAGGAGGGAGGCAGTGAAGAGGATACTGGAAATCAGAGGTGAAGGAGATGAGGACACACAGGTAGGAGACTGCAGTGTCAGACCCAGGAAGACTCCTGACATCAACCCAGATGCCACCAAACTCTCGGAGCTTATTGACTGGAACTCTGGCGTGACTGAGCCTCCTCTGACCTGTTCCCTCACCACTGCTGCAATCAAGGAGTTTCTGGATACACCAATGGAAGTTCCTGCATGGCCTTCACACACACAGTCAGTAGAGAGGTGTGTAAGGATGACAACTGAAGCAGCACAACATGTTTACTCACAAGAGAGGAGGGAGGCGTACATCAGTGGTCAGGTGGCCAGTAGGGAGCTCATGTCCAGGAACAAGAGCAAGGCAGACATGGTATCCTTGGCAAAGTTCAAGAAACCTATCTATATTTCTAAGTTTTAATATTGAAACACAATCAAAATGCCTTTAATTGTATGTAATGTATGTAAAATGTAGTTATATACAATAAAAAAAAAATACTTGCAAAAATTGCTGATTTTTCGCAAACTTCAACTTCAAATATTTTAAAGCCATATTTCGATTTAGCACATAAAAATGCATCATTTGGTCACTAATAGTCTTTGAAAATCTAAAGATTTCACTTTGTTTCCTAAAATTGACACACCCTACTTATATATGTAGAGAATGATCATGACGCCTGTCTGTCCGATGTTCTATGTTCGTTTATACACGCCTAAACGGCTAGGGAAGTATGAACCAAATTTAGTATACACACTGAAGGAGAACCAGCGAAGGTTTTAGCAACATACCTGCCCCTACCAAATATCCTCTTCGGGGGTAGACTGGGAGGAAGTTCCCTAAACGGTTAGGGCAATCTGCACTAAATTTAGTATAAACATTAAGGGAGAACCAGGGAAGGTTTCAGTAACACACACACACACACACACACTTTAAAAATACTTTAAAATGTTACATAAAACCTATTTCTTAACCAAAATAATAAGAGTGGAATGCTCTTTCTCTCTTCTTTCATTTTTCCCTTTTTAAAAAAAAAAAAGTGCAAATATTTATTTAACTTCTTTAAAGGTTTAAAATGCAACATATACAGTATGTGTATATATAAAGAAGTGGATTCGGTATCAAAGAGTTTGTCAAAATGTCGGCGACAATAAAACGCAAGCAATGTAATTTGTATGTTTCACTTGCAGCCCATATTTAAAATTTTGTGGTACACCCCATGTTGCGGTGTTTCTCAAACTGTGGGTTGCATTGGAGTTCGTGGGGCTTCCAGAAAAAATAAACAGAAACTATGACATTATAGTGAAACGAAAATTGAGAGGCTTGTAGTGGGGTCATTACAGTTTGACAGAGTATGGGGTCTACTGCCGTAGCCCGTCATGCTGCACTGATGCTATTCTGGGATAAGTAAATAAGTAATTTTGACACCCAAACATCAAACGCAAAACTTTTATGATAATAACAATGTTTGGGGTTGTTTAACCCGCTTGCTTAACAGCAAAGGTCACGTGACCTTCAATTTTATGCGCAGAGATGGGTAAGATACCTTAAGAAATGCATCTTAGATACAAAATACAAGATACTGGCTTACTGTGTATCAGAGGTACAAGATACAACATACTTTTTTAAGAATGGGGCAAGATACATATCTAAGATACATATCTAAGATACATATCTAAGCTACTTTTCTCTATATAAGATACTTCTCTAATCAGCTTAAGTTTAGAGACTAGAAATAATAAGGGAAAAAGCACTTTTAAGTAATTTAAATCAGCTATTTTCAACCTGTGGTACACGGAACGCTTTTAGATGGTACGCAAAAGGGTTATAATATGAATATCCAGCTTGCTAATTGGTAATTACTTTGGTAGTAATGTTTTCAAAAGTTATATTGGTTGTAGATGAATAACTCGTAATTTTCCGACTGCGGGTTTGCATGCTATCCAATTTGCAGTCCAGGTATACATTTCATATTACGAGTATTTAACGTACAAAGCCAAAATCAAGCTTTTGATTCAGTGCAAATGTCGATTCATCATTAGAATAAACATAACTTTTTGGATAAGACTGAATATTCAAGATCCCTAAGTGAACCCCTTTCTACGGTCGACTTAGTTTTTGGTTAGGTGGTACAGGCACCTTACTTCCTTCCTTAATGGTGATACTTCTTAAAAACGCAGGGTGGCAAAAAGTGGTACGTCGATCTGAGAAAGTTGGGAACTCCTGGTTCAAGTGATATTCCTAAAATTAGTTTTGTTTGTAAACAAAGACTTTGATAACTTAATCCTTAATGATTAACGATTCAAAAGTCACGACAACGACGGGGACTGAGATTCATGAAATGTATCTTGTATCAAATCTATCATTTTAAGATACAAGATACAGATAAGATTGTATCTAAGATACAAAATCTAAAATACTTTTATATTTTTGTTGAAGACACAGATGCAATATGATTATCGTCGATACTGCCTATCTCTGTTTATGAGAGATCCAAACCATCTAAAGGTCACTACATCATCTGAAGGCGAAGGACGGTCACCCATTCAACTACTGAACTCTTCCAATGTTGTTAAACTTCATTGATCTAATAGGAAGCAGTGTTGCGACGTGACCACGAAGGTACCTAGTTTCTCTGACCTATGATTACAGTAGGTTTGTTTGAAAGGCAAAACTCTTCTTCAGGAAATTTGTTTATTTCCTTATTAATTAAAACTAAAATGTTCCTCATTTAATTAGACTTCAGAAGACATCTTTTAGAAGGATGACATGTCGTGTATTAATCCATCAAAGGAATTTATAGAATTTAGATGGGAACAAAACTTCCTGGTTGCCAAATAATCTCCCTTCGGAAGATCTTAAAATTGGTCGAATGTTCTTTCCACTTTAAATAAAGTTTTATCTATTATATACCGCGGCTTTTATTTACAATTTGACAAGCTTTCAAGATTGAGAATTAAGTTTTACTCTGACGTAAGGAAAATACGGTTCTTTTGCATTATTCTCCCAACACTAATTTTGTTATATAATGTTGGTTTGGTTTTGGTTATGGTACTTTATTTTCCTTCCATTATAAAAAAAATTAGTGTTGGTATTAGGTTAGGTTAGGTTAGGTTTGGTTAGGTTAGATTACGGTAAAAACAGCCCGCCGCAGGCGTTAGCCGTTATAAAAAAAATTAGTGTTGGGAGGATAATGCAAAAGTACCGAAAATACTTGTACGTCTAAATTAATACCTGTAATAAAAAATAATTACATATCTAAGTACCTATGGCTATTTTATCTATAACTACTGGTTTATTCATATACTAATATACTACTTAAATATGCTTATACCTGTCATGCCTTCCTCCGTGTATATTTAAAGAGGTGGCTGAAACAGTTGAATTCAATATTATAGTAACTTAACAGACTTTAAATTAGATACATATGTAATTTTTATTATATATATATATATATATATATATATATATATATATATATATATATATATATATATATGTGTGTGTGTGTGTGTGTAAAAATGAACAATGAATAATTCCTATATAATCAAATATTCATTTTTCCATAAAAACCAAAATCGCCTAACGCGAACTTGGATAAATTTTTTATTTGTTGCTTTCTATTTTTACAATTTCACAACCATGCACCTACCATTTCTATAGTTAAGTCGAATCCATGTTGTGTCATTGAAGGTTCGTTGTGAGAAACGAATGTCCCTTAATTTCATTCCCTTAAAGTATAAACAAGACAATTGACGGTTTAGATCGTTTAACATTTCCATCACAATATTACCCATATCTCCATTTTCCATTTATTATAGAATTTATTATAATTAATTATTGATGTCTTGCATCTCACCCTCATCCGTAAATTTTATTAGATTATGCATGCACATTGAATGTGGTATGATTTGAACCCTTGTTTGTGTTTTATTAATTTACTTAATTCTTCCTCAAATGTACCAATTCCTTAATATTTACTGTATACTCGTATAAGTATATTTATTTAATTAATAGTTTCACTCACTCTTGTGCCATGGCTGTAAACCCTTCATTACTGTACCTCTTTAATTCGTTTCCTCTAAGTTCTCCCAATAATGACTTATACTGTACGAACGACTTAATAGCTATGACGTTATAAAGTAGCGTAATTCCCTTCACATTTTCCATACCTTGAATACCGATCATATCTTTAGTATTCAATGTATGGTAAATTCTTTAACCTATTATTATTTATATGTTATTCATTCATACGTCCATTTCCTTTCTTGACCTTTATCTTTTGTTAATTTTATTAATTATTCATTCAGCTACCTATTGTCTACCTATTGTCAACCTATTGTGTGACTACCAATGTGTGTACAAAACTTTATGCATTTGTACATGTTCGCAAATGATCATGATCACGTACGTAGTTACCTTACATGTAAGTACGTTCACATGTATTCTTTTTATTTCTTTTCTTTAAATTAATTAATTTCTCGCAATACTCATAAATGCTTATGCAAGTGTTCGAATTCCGCTAACCACAGCGGAAGCGAGCGCTTCTGAGGTGAAACTCTCCTCCCGCTTGCTTCTAATTTATAAAACATTATTATGTGTGTTATGTTATATTATATATATAATATATATATATATATATATATATATATATATATATATACCGTATGTGCCCATGTACTTTATGTTATACTCCTAACATCCTAATTGTCTTTAAATATGAAACACTGTAAAAAAACTATAGTTAACTGTTTAATTGTAATTAACTGTAATACTTTAATATACTGTAATGTAATTGATGTACTTTAATGAAACTATAATTAACGATAATAATTTAATACAATGTAACTAATGTACTTTAATGAAACTATAATTAACTGTAATAATTTAATATAATGTAATTGATGTACTTTAATGAAACTATAATTAACGATAATAATTTAATATAATGTAATTAATGTACTTTAATAAAACTGTAATTAACAATAATAAGCGAATGTGAATTAATTGGTAATTATAATCATAATTGTAATAAACAAAAATTACAACGTACTCAGTGATGTACTTGGGATTGTACTCAATGTACAACCCGACATTATGTCGCCATTTAGGAATGTATACTCGGCGATATTGTTATTATTTTTTTTATTATTATTTTTTCCGTTGGGATAAATTTTTGATTTGCTTTCTACTTTGTCAAATAATTAATTGATGACACGTTCTTTTAAAAAATTTCTTAATCATTTTTAGATTTAGCTTAATAATGAATCCTGAATAACTTTTGCAATGTTCATGTTTTGTATACGTTTTCCCTTCGTTATAAAAGACGAAGTCATGTCTTGCCTAAGCATTTAATTGTAAATCTTAAACTTTTAATTTTTGCTCATATGCATATTTTAGTGTAAAGATGCATAGTTCAATTTCCACTTCTAATTAACTTGGCAGACCCGGAAAACATCCGATCTGAAAATATGTTGTTTAAGATAGAAATATGGCTTCCTCTTCCTATATACTGTTTATCTGTTTAACCATTGTCACAACAAAAAAGTTTGCTCTATTTTTAACTACTGTGCAAAAATAATACAGCCTTTCTAACATTTAATAATAATGATGTTAGCAGAATAAAGGTATATAAACCCCCATAATTTCTTCCATGTTCATTCTGATTTAGACTACGAGGCTGAGCATTACCTGTAACATTTTAGCAGTAAATTACAGTAAGAAAAAGTCTTTATCTTCTCCTTCGAGCCGTGCTCTCTTCAGAGAACTTAGTCATTAAAATCTCCCGATACGTTACAAGAAGAATCGGAGAAACCTCAAAGAATTTAATAAGCCTCTCAGAATTCTCCGAGCCATTATAGAAGAACTCGGAGAGTAGTATAGTAGAAACTACTGCAAGTAACAAATCCGTTGCTGCCTCCTAACCAGAACCCCCGTCGACTTCGAACCAACCCAGGCCATAGAGGGAGGGGTTAACATATATATATATATATATATATATATATATATATATATATATATATATATATATAATATATATATATATATATATGTATGTATGTATATATATATATTATTATTATTATTATTATTATCTTTTCCCCCTACTCTTTAAGCGTGTTTTCTCACATAGAAATATTTATTGACTAAAATGTTTGCAACACTGATAAGAAAATCATTGAAAAAACGTAAATTCCCTCATTTTTCAAGAAAGCAAATTGGTAATCCTTGGTAAAGTGTCGTTAAAGAATTGTGCTGGCACACCAAAATATGTGTGCCTTAAAAAAATAGTGCCAAGGCTCCCTATGAACTCACGAGGAGTCAGTACTAAACAACCAATTCCTCTGCTTTCTCTTATTCTTTCCTTTTAGTATGTATAAACACACATTTGTATATTTATGTTTTAATAATTAATTATTTTTATGAAAACATTCTATTAAAGCTTAAGACAGTGGATAGAATAAAAATGACTTAACTTTAGAGGTCATCTGACAAATCCTTTTCGGAATCGTAGTCCTTATAGTAAAAATGAATTCACTTTAGGAGTTAGTGAGAATTAGGTATTCAATTAAAACGTAGTTAAAATTAGTTTCTAAGGTAACTTACTAGAGGCTTTATGCGTATCTTTAGCTAAAATTGGTTAAAGTCATCCTTGAAAAGGCTTTCACTTTGTTATTTTAATTAGATTTTAGTTACAACTATGAAGACGCTTCTGGCAGGGTATTGAACTGACGAGAGACAGCATGACACAGATGGAATGTTAAGAGTAAATTATCGTAGATAAAAGTACATAACTTCTTCGCTGTTGGCCCGCACAGGCGAAGTTCGCTCTTTGAGCGGAGTCAAGGAGAACGTGTCACGACGAAGTCATATTTCAGTTGTTAATGTTATCAAATAACTGGTAATTCCAAATGGGAAATAAGTGATTTCCAGACAGTGTTACTTGCGATTTCTTTCAGCCATTTATCGCAACTGCTGTTCGAGATAATGTCAAATTGTACCCGGAAAAGGGTGGTCCGAACTCAAATTTGTTAAGGTAAGACACTCTCTCTCTCTCTCTCTCTCTCTCTCTCTCTCTCTCTCTCTATATATATATATATATATATATATATATATATATATTACGGTACAGAAAAAGAGAAGACCTAAAACCCATGGAATATTATACCCCAAATGGACAGGAAATTCAGAGAACTTCTAAAGCAAAAGATTTAAGGGTTGTAATGACTGATGATGCGAAATTTGAAACACAAAATAAGATAGCAGTAAACAGAGCAAAGAGAGTAACTGGGCAGATACTGAGAACCTTTAAACGAAGGGATAGGAATATAATGATTCCTCTACTGAAAACATTGGAAATACCCAAATTGGAATACCACTCGGTCCTAACATGCCCATATAAAAAAGAAGACATTCGACAACTAGAAGGGATTCAGAGAAGCTTCACAACCAAGATCAATGGGTGCAAAGAACTAAATTACTGGGAAAGGTTACGCAAATTAAACCGATATTCAATGGAAAGGAGAAGACACACACACACCATTATTTACACTTGGAAAATAATGGAGAAACTAGTCCCTAATCTTACTCTGAACCCTGTAACTCCCCAAACAATAGTGGAAAGTAGAAAAGGAAGACTGTCTTGTTCCCAAATTGAAGGCTAGACATGGAACATCCTTAACCCTGAAAGAAAATAGTTTTGTTTTGAGAGGACCAAAACTGTTTAATCAGCTGCCCAAAGACCTAAAGAACAGGAGTGGTGTTGCAGTGAACATCTTCAAAAGAAGATTAGACGCCTGGCTCGGAACAATCCCCGATGAGCCTGGCGTACCTGGCTATGTGAAGTGGAGAGTACAAGAAACCAACTCACTACTTCACCAGGCCAACTCGAGAAGAGGGGCGACAAGCTTGACCTTCGTGAAATGAGGAATCATCGCAGGGAACATTTGAAAGGTTGAAAGGTATATATATATATAAAACCTTACTATTATTTATCATTATCTCCATTAAAAACCTGATTGTTGAACTGTCTTATCTAAAATTTTAGCAAATAGCAAGAGTCTGTAAGATCTGTAAGTCTTAACCACACACACACACACACACACACACACACACACACACACCACACACACACACACACACACCGTTCTCCCTTGAATCACTACAAAATAAACTTAAGTGAGTGATTCTGAATTGAATGCAGACATTGCAAATTACTGCATACATATTTACGGTACTTAAATCAACCTTATCTTCAGCCATTATTTTAACAGAGCTAAAATATCAACACCTTTAAACTCACTTAATAACTGATAAGATACACCTTTAAATCTTTGTTTTTACAAGTTCTTTCGTTTGTAAAGGAGTAGAAGAAATGAACAGCAATACAGCCAATGCTAAAAGGTGATTTAAAATTCAATTCTCTGCAGAATATAGGGTTTTCCTTATATATACACACTGTATATATATATAATATATATATATATATATATATATATATATATATATATATAATATATATATATATATATATATATATAAAGAGGGCTCACAAAAGTAAATAGACACCTCTATTATTATAAAATGTTTGATTTTATAATAAAAGTTAATGAATACTGATAGATTTATTGAATCAATATATTTAGAATTGTGTTGTTGCTTCTCCCTTCTTTGCATTATGTAAAGATTACGCATACACACACACACACACACACACACACACACACACACACACGTTCTGGCATTCCATTGATGAGCTTTGCCATTTCTTCTTGAGGACAATGATCGTTGTGTCTATTTACTTCTGTCAACCTTCTATATATTACCTACTTTATCTTACTTGATATTTTCGAACGAGGGTTCAGGATCGACCTGCGGTCAACCCATCTGCAACATCCCGCCTCATTTGCGGGATTTGGTGAAGGAGTGAGTTGGTTTCCACTCTTCTCCCATCTGTCTTTGTATGAATGGCTGGTCAGGGACTTTGCACGAGAATCGGTCCAGTTGTTTCTTGAAACTATTGAGGTTGGTGTGTTGGAGGTCCTTCAGTACATTTGCCAGCACGCTGAAGTGTTTGGGACCGACCACGTGTGTGTGTATATATATATATATATATATATATATATAACCTTTGGTTAGCTTCTGCCCGAATTGTTCATTCTGACGAAGGTCAAGCTTTTCACTCCACCTTAGACCTACAGTTTAACGTGGAATCCGAACCACGCCCCACCAGCATCCCAGCGTCTTAACCACTAGGCCACCCAGGGTACTATATATATATATATATATATATATATATATATATATATTATATTAATATTATATGGGAATGAACTCAGAATGGTCCCCTGAGGTTTTTTATGATACACACAGACGTGAAGGCAGCGAGTCTTTTGCTTATATTGAGGTTCTAAATGTAGCAGGGCTAGGCTGCTTTAAACCCTAGATCTATGTCCCAAAGCTGGATCCTGTCTGCTTTGCAGATAGCTGGTGAGGGAAGCTATATTTAGGGGACCTCTTTGCGAGTGACCCGTTGCCCACGTCGGGCTAGCATCATGAAAAAGAAAAACTATGGTATTTGTCATTTACCATTACTTATTCGGACTATAGTGGATTTAATTATCCCAGAAGAGTTCCTTGTTCCATGCACGGTCTGTGTGTATCATATATTATATATATATACTGTATATATATATACTGTATAGGTTTTATGCCAGGTAGGGGAACAACTGATGCGATTTTTGCACTGAGGCAGTTGATGGAGAAACACCGGGAGCGACAAAAGGGACTGCACATGGTTTTCATCGACCTAGAGAAAGCATATGATAGAGTGCCACGCCAGGAGGTTTGGAGGTGTATGAGAGAGAAAGGTGTGCCGGAGAAGTACGTTAGGTTGGTGCAAAGTATGTATGAAGGAGCAAGGACCCAGGTTAGGAGTAGTGTAGGTGTAACGGAATGGTTCCCCGTGAGGGTTGGTTTACATCAGGGATCTTCTTTGAGCCCGTACCTTTTTGTTTTGATTATGGATGTGTTGGCCCAGGGGATAAAGATCAATCCCCTTGGTGTATGCTCTTTGCAGACGATATTGTTCTGTGCAGCAACAGGAGAGAAGTAGTAGAAAGAAAATTGGAGGAATGGAGGAGGGCTTTTGAAGACAGAGGGTTGAAAATCAGCAGAAAGAAAACAGAGTACCTGAGGTTCTACGAAAATCAAGACCCAGAAATTAGTTTAGAGGGAGCGAGGTTAAAGAGAGTAAGTAAGTTTACGTACTTGGGATCGACAGTGGCTGAGGACGGTGAGCTGGACACAGAAATAACACACAGAGTGCAATCTGGTTGGAAAAATTGGAAGAAAGTTTCAGGGGTGTTGTGTGACCGAAGAATAGGCGCAAGGGTTAAGGGAAAGGTGTATAAGACTGTGGTAAGACCGGCTATGATGTACGGGGCTGAGTCTTGGGCTATAAAGAAAGATCATGAGAAAGACTAGATGTAACGGAGATGAGAATGCTGAGATGGATGTGCGGAGTGACAAGGTTGGATAGAGTAAGGAATGAAAGGATAAGGGGCACAAAAAGGTTGGAGAAATCTCGAGGAAGATACAAGAAAGTAGACTGAAATGGTATGGACATGTGATGAGAGGGACGAAATTATGTGTGTAAGAGAACGATGAATATGGAGGTGCATGGCAGGAGAAAGAGAGGCAGACCGAAGCGAAGGTGGATGGAGAAGGTGAGGGACGATTTGAGGGAGAAGGGTTTGTCGGAGGAAAAAGCCCAGGACGGGCTGTGTGGAGGAGGCTGGTCAGAAACGCCGACCCCGCATAGAGGCGAGAATGGGCGAAGAGAAAGAAGAAGAAGACTGTATATAGTATAGTAGTTTGTCATTTACCATTACTTCTTCGGACTATAGTGGATTTAATTTTCCTAGAAGAGTTCCTTGTTCCATGCACGGTCTGTGTGTATCATATATATATATATATATATATATATATATATATATATATATATATATATATATATATATATATATATATATAAATATATATATAATATCTTATATTTTTTATTAATATTTTATAGCTTATCCTCCAGATTTACCGCCTGACTATTCATGAACAGTAAAATATTGCTTTTCAGTAACCTTTTTTATGTACAGTAATGAAAATATATTGATGAAAAAATGGAATTTCAAAACAGAACCAAAAATTACTGTTTGAAAACTTTTGAATTTTACTTTTTCAAATTTGATTTATTCGGCAAACTTTTTTCGAAATTGTGTACATTATTATTATTATTATTATTATTATTATTATTATTTTACAAGAATAATCATTATATTGGTCATTATGACAATGATGATACGATACTTAACACTGTTTAAGAATTATATTAACTAATATTCTTCCATCATTTGCTTTGAGACCTTCTTACATAATTAATTTCACTTATATTCTACACTTATTCATTTCGGGGATGTACCTGCAATATATATATATATATTATTGCAGGTGATGTCACACCTGTTTTAGAAGATGGTGTTAACAGTTTCGTTATAATCCTCACCTGAAATCAACCGTGGAACACGTTTCGGACATCGGGAAAGATGCGAGCGCAATATTTGCGCGAATCGAATCAGGAAGCGCAGAAAATGGTTTTTAGTTACCAACAATTATTATTAACTCTTTGCCTGTACAATAATTTTTGTAGTTACGAACACTATTATAATAAATTGTTGTTGTGTATAAGTTCATTTAATTGTTGTATAATTGCTGTGATGTCATAATGTAAAAAAGTTATTTTATAACAACTTCTGGTTTACTGACAAGCTAATAGCCAGTTTGTATATAATAATTTTCGCTACTGACGGTTGTTGTTTTTTCAAATTATTCGGTTTTGTATCACCTGATAAGACTCATTTGCTCTTCTAAATGAACAGTGTACACACACACACACACATATATATATATATATATATGCAACAATAACTGCAATGACCGCGCAGTATATAAATGAATAGAAACGACATAAGTATTAAGGAACGTTTCTGCACACGAGGAGGAGAGATAACGAAATAATGAAAAATGAGGCGAACCGCCTGGGAATCGAACCCAGGGCCTTCCAATTGCCGGTCGGACGCTCTTCAATGGAGAGCGTCCGACCGGCAATTGGAAGGCCCTGGGTTCGATTCCCAGGCGGTTCGCCTCATTTTTCATTATTTCGTTATCTCTCCTCCTCGTGTGCAGAAACGTTCCTTAATACTTATGTCGTTTCTATTCATATATATATATATATATATGTGTGTGTGTGTGTGTGTGTGTATATATATATATTCAACTGCAAAGAACACGCAGTATAAATAACGTAAAGAACGACGCTTGTATAGGAGATATTCCGCGCAAGACGAGAAAGAGAAAACAACAAATGAAAAAATGAAGTACCACCTGGGAATCGAACCCGGGATCTTCCGATTGCCGGTCAGACGCGATAACCAATACACCATGGACTCCACTCTTCCAAATGCCGTAATTCCTCTACATACTCGCAGAAACCAATGCCCCAAGGGGGCACCTCCCGCTTGCCGTAACATTATATACATTCAACTGCAAAGAACACGCAGTATAAATAACGTAAAGAACGACGCTTGTATAGGAGATATTCCGCGCAAGACGAGAAAGAGAAAACAACAAATGAAAAAATGAAGTACCACCTGGGAATCGAACCCGGGATCTTCCGATTGCCGGTCAGACGCGATAACCAATACACCATGGACTCCACTCTTCCAAATGCCGTAATTCCTCTACATACTCGCAGAAACCAATGCCCCAAGGGGGCACCTCCCGCTTGCCGTAACATTATATACATTCAACTGCAAAGAACACGCAGTATAAATAACGTAAAGAACGACGCTTGTATAGGAGATATTCCGCGCAAGACGAGAAAGAGAAAACAACAAATGAAAAAATGAAGTACCACCTGGGAATCGAACCCGGGATCTTCCGATTGCCGGTCAGACGCGATAACCAATACACCATGGACTCCACTCTTCCAAATGCCGTAATTCCTCTACATACTCGCAGAAACCAATGCCCCAAGGGGGCACCTCCCGCTTGCCGTAACATATATACATTCAACTGCAAAGAACACGCAGTATAAATAACGTAAAGAACGACGCTTGTATAGGAGATATTCCGCGCAAGACGAGAAAGAGAAAACAACAAATGAAAAAATGAAGTACCACCTGGGAATCGAACCCGGGATCTTCCGATTGCCGGTCAGACGCGATAACCAATACACCATGGACTCCACTCTTCCAAATGCCGTAATTCCTCTACATACTCGCAGAAACCAATGCCCCAAGGGGGCACCTCCCGCTTGCCGTAACATTATATACATTCAACTGCAAAGAACACGCAGTATAAATAACGTAAAGAACGACGCTTGTATAGGAGATATTCCGCGCAAGACGAGAAAGAGAAAACAACAAATGAAAAAATGAAGTACCACCTGGGAATCGAACCCGGGATCTTCCGATTGCCGGTCAGACGCGATAACCAATACACCATGGACTCCACTCTTCCAATGCCGTAATTCCTCTACATACTCGCAGAAACCAATGCCCCAAGGGGGCACCTCCCGCTTGCCGTAACATTATATACATTCAACTGCAAAGAACACGCAGTATAATAACGTAAAGAACGACGCTTGTATAGGAGATATTCCGCGCAAGACGAAAAGAGAAAACAACAAATGAAAAAATGAGTACCACCTGGGAATCGAACCCGGGATCTTCCGATTTATACTGCGTGTTCTTTGCAGTTGAATGTATATAATGTTACGGCAAGCGGGAGGTGCCCCCTTGGGGCATTGGTTTCTGCGAGTATGTAGAGGAATTACGGCATTTGGAAGAGTGGAGTCCATGGTGTATTGGTTATCGCGTCTGACCGGCAATCGGAAGATCCCGGGTTCGATTCCCAGGTGGTACTTCATTTTTTCATTTGTTGTTTTCTCTTTCTCGTCTTGCGCGGAATATCTCCTATACAAGCGTCGTTCTTTACGTTATTTATACTGCGTGTTCTTTGCAGTTGAATGTATATAATGTTACGGCAAGCGGGAGGTGCCCCCTTGGGGCATTGGTTTCTGCGAGTATGTAGAGGAATTACGGCATTTGGAAGAGTGGAGTCCATGGTGTATTGGTTATCGCGTCTGACCGGCAATCGGAAGATCCCGGGTTCGATTCCCAGGTGGTACTTCATTTTTTCATTTGTTGTTTTCTCTTTCTCGTCTTGCGCGGAATATCTCCTATACAAGCGTCGTTCTTTACGTTATTTATACTGCGTGTTCTTTGCAGTTGAATGTATATAATGTTACGGCAAGCGGGAGGTGCCCCCTGGGCATTGGTTTCTGCGAGTATGTAGAGGAATTACGGCATTTGGAAGAGTGGAGTCCATGGTGTATTGGTTATCGCGTCTGACCGGCAATCGGAAGATCCCGGGTTCGATTCCCAGGTGGTACTTCATTTTTTCATTTGTTGTTTTCTCTTTCTCGTCTTGCGCGGAATATCTCCTATACAAGCGTCGTTCTTTACGATTATATATATATACATACACAAAATAAAAAAATTAATATCAGAATAGAAAATAATTTCTATAAAGTATAAAATTGTATTCAAATGAAGTAATTTGCATATATATATATATATATATATATATACACGAAACACTTACTGTCTATTTTTTGAGTGTGTTTGTGTGTCTCTTCAAAGGTTAAAGTGAAAAGCGATTCCGTCTGGAGAATTTCATGTCCATAAATTGATTATTTTAGAATCGAGGAAACGTCGAGTCTGTATATAAAATCCTTCCAAAAAAACCAGTCATTTTTAAACGAAGAAGCGAGTGTTAATTTGGGTGTTAAATTACAGCCAAAATGTGTACAAATAAAACGTCAAGTAAAATTTATATTTTGGTAGATGTTCAAACCTTGAATGAAAGTGATATATATATATATATATTATATATATATATAATATATATATATTATATACAAACAGGGATTTTTGTGGCGGAACGACATTCCGGAACTTTTTTCTAAGATGTGTTCAATTTATTAATAAATTAATAAAAATAGTATGACTTATACTATTTTTATTAATTTCGCCATTCTAGAATATATGCTTTCCGGTACCTTTTTTCCTAAAAAAAACCATATATATATATATATATATACATATACAGTATATGTATATGTATATATGTGTGTGTATACTGTATATATATGTATATATAGGCCGTCTTTTATGTCATGTGGGGAGGATACCCACTAACTTCCTATCAGATCTCACTCAATAGCAACTGATGCCATATGGGCATTTGAGAGAATGGTATGAAATTTTCAAAGAGCTTACCTTCTCTTAAAAAGAAGATACTCCAGTTTTTGCGTAAGAAACGAAGACGGAAAACAGTGACGAGTCCGCCGTTGGAAACTTCTTGGGCTCCGCCGCGCAAAGTGGATTGAAACTATGGAATGATTTAAATGCTGATATAAAAAATATTATGAATGTAAATTCGTTTAAAACCAAATTGAAATCCCGATTAATAATGGCATACTAATAAAAATCTAGGATTAATGTCCATTACTATTGTTTATTCATTTCTCGTGCGTAATCTAAGATCAAAGATACATTACTCGTGATCGTTAAGTTCTTATCTCTCATGTATAATATTGATTTCTTTGTATGGTATTGGTATAATACCTCCAATTAAGACCTTGCATTTGCTATATCTATAATGATAAATAATTTAAGATTAATACATACTTTAATTAATAATTGTTATTCATGATTTGTGTATTATTAATAATAGTAACTATCTGTTTTATTTTTAAAGAGAGCCCAGTAAAGCCTAAAGCTTAAGGGCCAAGTTAAATTAAATAAATAACTTGTCAATTATTTATGTTATTGTAAATTGTAAAACCAACGTATTTATTTTATTATTAACAAAGATTATTCAATTCTAAAATATCTCTAATGTTTGGGATGTTTGTTTCCCCAGTTTTCTCAGCTTATGACGATGATAGACCCCCCACCCCCTTCTTGATTATTCCTCATCGTTAACAAAAAAAAACAGAAAGGTCAACCAACCGACCAAACGCCATCATGGAAATTATGAGAAAGCACTTCATTAACACGAAGATAATTTTCCGATATCATTAAATTAAAAATCCAAGAATAAAATTCTGAATCAAATTTTTAAAAGCTTTTGGAGAATGTTTACAAAGTGAATGGGGTTCATTATTTACATATGGTTGTGCAAAAAGGAAGTAAAGTTTCGCAATTCGTTTCAATTTTCATTGCAATTAAATAACAGTGGTATGAAACTATTCAATTCTTTATGGTAATTTCCTTTCGGGGATTGTATTGAGCACAAATATTTATAGTATTGAGTTTTGCAATATCCTCTGCAGTGGTTGGTTGCCTGAAGATGGGGGAGTGGAATGTTGGAGCTACATTGTGTTCACGTTGCAACGCCGGTTCCCGTTCTTGAGGTGGATGGTGGACCGTTCTTTGCGTCCAATCTCTAGGTGATGTACCAACCCATGGTTCGAATGCCACGTAAAACTGTAGGTTTCCTGCGTCACATGACCTCTGCCGTTACGATGGAGGTTAAGCCTACACATTAATTCAGTTTATTTACAAATATATACAGTTTTCATAGATGAGTACAATTTCATTATTAAAGATGACGAATTCAGCTCCGCTGGTGATCGACTCATGAACTACAAAGGTCGGATAAGGGAAAATGAGCCGACCTTGGCTTATATTGGAAAATTCAGATACCTGGACAAGCCGGTTATCTGGAGGCCGGATACCAGTTTGTTTACTGTACATAAACTTGGAACAGAATTATCACTGTACAGCAGATCATTTCTCTATGGATATTAAATTACAGTTATAGTATTTACAGTAAGCCTGAGTGTGTTAGGTCTACATAACACATTTATGACGATAACTGTATTAGAAGGTTATAATATAAGAAATAACAAAACCAGTATTATTATATAATAATAGCAGTATCATTATAAAGTAATAGCAGAAATAATTAAAAAGATAATAAAAATTTAATAATAATAACAGCAATTAAGTAATAATTGAAAATAACAGTAATAAAGAAAGAAGTGCCTTCACTAACTTTAGAATTTGTTAAGTTTTAATTGGTTTATAAAAGATGAGTAACCATTGACCAATTTTAATTAATTCGATAGATTACTTAATAATTTCACCGCTTAATAAATGTAAGAATTTTTTTCTATATTGAAGAATATATAATTTGCCTTTGGAATATATTCACTCATCAATACTCACCAATACTCATATTCACTCACCTTTTTTGATATTTGTGACGTATTTGATTATCCTTTATATTTTCGGTTAATATAATGGGGGTCAATTGGTTTGTAACTCTGAATATTAGGGAACGCAGCTGTACCTCAAATATGTCTTTAAATTTTAATATAGGCATTCATTTAACCCCTTCATTCACAGTGAATATAATGATAAGATAAATTGCAGTAATATAAATCCTAGTAAAATGCATCGTTTGTACAGTGAGCGAAAAGTCTCTGTGCACCTGTCCACTTCCAATACAGTGCAGGTGCACAGGAACTTTTCGCTCACCCTGTATAAATATTTCCATATGTTTAATATAGGTTTAGTTTAGTTGTGGGAAAAGGGACCCAAAATGCTTGTAAAGTAAGTGACGAGTTACTAAAATATTTGGTTTTGAATAACAATAAATCTTAGGTTTTTTGGTATACATTTTGTCCAAAATATTGGACGCCACGTCTGAAGGGGTTGGAAACTTTTATCTGCGAGTATAATTGCTATTATTAGTGTCCAAAAGGGTTAATTTATTCATTATGACCTTATGATCTTGTGAACTGCATGATTTCGCTTCCGTATTTACAGCGTGAGAGTCTTCATGCACCTCAAACTGATTGCTCGACCAGTCTGTACTAATTGCCAGGGTCATGTGACAGAGGGAACTTACAGTTAACGTGGAAGCCGAAGCACGAGTCGCTATATGATTTGGAGGCGGAGGACGGCCGCCAATCCACCTACAATGCAGGCCCAATG